>JAVTVY010028935.1:0-121652 GCA_036873755.1 Hanleya hanleyi | reverse complement strand
AATGCGCCCCCGCATCAGGAAAACAGCTATGGCGATCTATGAACAGTATACCTTACTACCGCTTGAAATGAAAGGGGACCCCACGCACAGGTCCATCATGAAGACCAAGCGTCACTTGGAAGAGGATATGGGTTTACCACCCACCGAGGCCCTGGAAAATGCGATCAGAATGCGCAAACAACTGTTTCAGGACATGCTGCCTGAAGAATATCCAGGCCTGGTCGACGATGATTAGAATAAACGGTTCAGAATGAACATGACCGAAGAAGGAACTCTCTGAAATGGCGACTTCTGATTGGACAAGAATACATCTAACGGACAGGAACAGGACAGATGCAAATGGCGGTCTCTGATTGGACAAGAGTCTTTCTTGAATTGTAAACATACCCAACGCGGCTCCCCCAGCGTGGGTATGTTATGATGGAGGGGAAAATAAACTACATGAAAAAAAACTTGTTGTTGTTGTTGTTCCCTCATGTGTCATCCTTGTTGTTGTTGTTTTCTCTCTCTCTCCGGTCTATATCATGGCGTCAAAACGTCTAGCAGGACCCATACAAGGACCAGTTTTCGACACTAGGTGACCACATCTCGACGAAATGGCCAGTTTTCGACACCGGATGTGCCGCCATCTTGAACATACGTGCCGCCATCTTGGGCATGGCCCATAATGCACCGGGTCAAAATACTCGCTTCTGATTGGCTGAGAGCTCTGTGACGGATTTGAAATACTCGCTTCTGATTGGACGAGAGCTCCGCATTGCGTCTGCGCATGTGCAGAATGATATTCCTACCGCACCATCTCGACCCCAAATACCTTCATGTACTGCCCGAAAATGGCCACTTTCGCTACTACTCGTACCGATGACGTCACCGATGACGTCACAGATGACGCGAACATCCCCCAAATCGGAATGTACACCCCGAGAACTACAAGATGACACCTTCCAGGATGCATTCGAACCGTGAATAGCCCATCTCGATCCCAAATACCTTCATGTACTGCCCAAAAATGTCCACTTTCGCTACTACTCGTACCGATGACGTCACCGATGACGCCACAGATGACGCGGACATCCCTCAAATCGGAATGTACACCCCGAGAACTACAAGATGACACCTTCCAGGACGCATTCGAACCGTGAATAGCCCATCTCGACCCCAAATACCTTCATGTACTGCCCGAAAATGTCCACTTTCGCTACTACTCGTACCGATGACGTCACAGATGACGCGAACATCCTCAAATCGGAATGTACACCCCGAGAACTACAAGATGACACCTTCCAGGACGCATTCGAACCGTGAATAGCCCATCTCGACCCCAAATACCTTCCTTCACTGCCCCAAAACGGCCACTTTACTTACTACAACCAACTGCGTATGCGCAGATTAACGCGACATGCATTCAAAAACACACCATTCTGACTCTACCCCACACAAGCTTCACTTTGACACCTCACACGACCCATTCGAAGCGTGATTAGCTCATCTCTAACCCAAACACACCCCTACACACCCAAAATGCCTGTTTTCTATACTACGGCCCGACTGCGCATGCGCAGACTATTGAACACGGACGAACCATTAGCGTAGTCAAGTGCTCCTCCACGAGAGCTTCAAAATAAGACCTCACTCGACCCCATTGGACTATTAGGGACTCACCTAGACTCCAACATGTCCACCCCGTATGGCCCTATACACCCATAGCCATGCAGTATAGGCCTATGGGCCTACCCAGGCCTCGGTGACTTTTTTCAAAAATTTCACCGATTCGCTCTGCAACACTTCCTATCGTGTTCTAAATGACGAGACGAGTAAAACGAGACCCCACAACCCTACCGCAAATGTATAGAAGTACGTTTCCCAGGGGATAAACATTGAACCTATACCCCAGTATGGGACTATATGGGGCTCGGTGACTTTTTTCAAAAATTTCACCGATTCACACGGCGACACTTCCTATCATGTTCTAAATGACGAGACGAGTAAAACGAGACCCCACAACCCTACCGCAAATGTATAGAAGTACGTTTCCCAGGGGGACAAACATTGATCCTATACCCTCAGTATGGGACTATATGGGGTTCGGTGACTTTTTCAAAAATTTCGCACTGGGACACTTCCTATCATGTTCTAAATGACGAGACGAGTAAAACGAGACCCCACAACCCTACCGCAAATGTATAGAAGTACGTTTCCCAGGATGGTCCTATACCTCCCATACCCCATATAGGCATTTTCCCGTAATTTAGGATAAAGTCCGTATTCCGTATTTTTTCAGGAAAATTTTTACATACACCCACCCTGGAACTAGGGGGAGATAACTCTATTCAGGTACGTGATCTTATTGTTTGATTCGACACATCTGTGACATGCGAGTGGCTTTCACCGCTGTCATAGTTTCGCTTCAGAACCCAGTTGCAGTTTTGATTAACCAGTATTACTCGCGCGCACATCGATTGCGCAGCTTCCTTTGGGCATATCCGGTTTACATGTACACTTTACAAGTTCGTGTACTTTATATTTACGTTAAATTTAACGTCTTAACTTCCTATCGTTATTTATGTTCAAAAAATATTTATAAAAATAAAAAATAAAAAAATGTTATATATAGGCCCTATTTATATCGTTTTATATATATTTACAAAGGTTTTAACTATATATTTGTGTTTAACAATATTGTCACAAACGGCGACTTTATATTTTGGTTTCACCTCTATATATTTGTCGTTGACAATATTGTCACAAACGGCGACTTTATATTTTGGTTTTAACTCTATATATTTGTCGTTGACAATATTGTCACAAACGGCGCCTCATAACAAAGGTATAATACAGAATCGAAAAGTGAGTTGTTGGGAGCAATTCATGCAGAGCGTGGTACGGTAGCAAGTATAAAAATATATAATCGGGTTGTAAAGGGAGAGATAGTTTCCGTCCTTCGCACTGAACCGGCATAGTGTTTTCTCGATGTCTATTCCCCAAGCCATTCCCAGCGTCACATTGTTAACGGTATAGTACCAGTAGATCCATACATAAACAAAGCCTTGTGATTGCACATATATATTTAATAACGCTTGAAATCCACGAGATCGTTCATATTGATAACGCCATGAAAACTAAAGCGATCGGTATTCCCCGGATATTAAAATGCTTATTTGGTTGAAATCATCTTGATGCTAGACTTTCGGTATGCTCGGAGTGCTATAGAAATATAGCACTTGCTCCGGGAGGAAGTTATGTAGACGTAATTGTATCTAGAATATCCAATTATAGAGCCTATCTACAATTTATATACAAAGTCACTCACGTTATTAATTCTTGTAACTAATTAATTTCCCAACAAGTCACATTGTTGTAATACATTACTGGTAATTTCTTCTCCTATCAACTTGAATAGGATACGCACATTCCTTTATTCCCCTTGACCTAAAATGCTAGACGGACCTTTTCAACAGGAAGAGCACAATGTGTTTGTGGAAGCCATTAAGACTCACGACGGATCATCACTGGGCTGGGGGAGAGAGAGCATTAGATTTAAAGTCGAGTTCTCATCACTGGACGGGTTTCTTCATGAGATTATTGATGGTGATCCCATATCTCTACTCCCAATCCCTAGAAATCAACTCCCATCACCTGGAACATGCTATTATTATAACCCAGCTAAATTGACAAAACAATCAACTGATTACTGTGATAATCCCTGGCAAGAATTTGTTGTCCAAACACATGAATAAAGTGGGGAACACATTCACGTGCTTCCTCATATTGTCCGTGTTTGTAACCTCTTAACCCTACCTACCTGGCCTGGAGGGGAGGGGGGGGTACCAAACTTTCTGCGCTATCTCCAGAACGACAAAAATGGAGAGCTGAAACTCTTTGACGTTTTAGTTTATCATATTGGGGTCATTTTGAGCCTATTTGCATAACTCCCCGAGCAGAGGATCATGGGAAAATTCAAGATGGCGGCCAAGTGGGGTTCCAGAAAAGTGATGTTTTGTCACATTTCTTCCAAATTTCTGCTTTTCCGCAGTGAAAAGTGGGCAAAAACTTGTTGTTTTTTTTCACATTAATATTTACTAATTTCTCATGCAGTTTTTGCAGAGAAATTGCATCAATAAGAAAATCGGAAAATCCGACCGAAAAATCGACCAAAAAATGCCGTTTTTGAAAATGACGTCACTGTGACGTCATCAAGGCGGCCATCTTGGTTTTTTACATTTTCTGGTAGGGCTTGACCCAAGGGTATAGTGTATAGTGTAAGTTTCAGCCCCCTAGCTCAAGGGTCAACAAAAATAAATAGGGGGATCATTTCGCCCCCAACCCACCCCTCCCCCAAGGCCAGGACAGGTCCCAAAAAACCCAGGCCAGATAGGGTTAATCTGTCGGTGTATCTGACAGATGGACGTATAGAGGGTCCGTGTAACCTTGCGCAGTTCAATTTTCGTTTCCGTTTTTGGTTTCTCAAAATCAAAAATTGAAATTTGAACGTCAATTTTCAATTTTTATTTTTCGTTTTACTTCGCGCAAAATTGAAAATCAAATATTGAAAATTGCCTCGAGTTGTCCGTTTTTCGTTTTTTTATTTCACCTTAGACGTATCAATGTCAAGTGCCGACACGTCAAAAAAAGGGTTATTTGACGTCACTTGCGGTAGGAGGAGTAGAATAGAAAACGCAAATCGGGTCGTATAGGAGATGCGGAACGGAAGAGACAAGTGAGTTTCACTAAATAGGATGCCTGGATGAGGGCATTCCCACTAGGAAAGTATAGACCGACTACGCATGCGCACGAAGCTGCCGGCCCATCAGACAGGTCTAGACAGCATGGCATCCCGCTGCTCTGATTGATTATTGGCATTGGGTCTTAGCCAATCAGGACACAGTCTTAGATTTTCCCAGTTCTGATAATAGATGCTCGGAGCGCTTTTAAGCGAACATTCGTGCACACAACCGCTGTTAATTTTTGCTTTAAAATATTGTATTTATAAAGATTCCAACAAAACACATATATACCAATAAGAATAAAGCATCGCGCTGATGGGCCGCGAAAGAAGCACACAATCGCCACGATTGGCGCCGGACGTCTGAATGCTTCAACATTTCATCCGTCACTATTTTTGGGACCTGGATCGTTGGACCGTTCAGACGCCCGTCGATGCTAAGCATCAACAACGCTTGAAGTGCGGAAGTCAAACGCTTCAACGCATCGACGCTGGGCGTCAAAAACGCTTCAAGATTTTAGAGTAGGCATCATCTCGTTTCAACGCATTAACTTCACACACACACGTGCACACACGCACACACACCCAAGGGGAAGTTCCTTTGGGGTTATGATTTGGGTATCCACGTATTTATTATACTATTCTAGTGGGAATGCCAGGCTCCAGGTATCTCGTTTGATTTAACTCCCATGTGTCTCAACCCCGTTGTTCTCATGCTTCATAACTGGTACGCATGCCTACGAAAAATGAACTGTGCAAGGTTACACGGACCGGGTCTCAGTAGATTAGACTAGCGCCAAAAGCGCCAGCCGGTGGTGTGACTAATTAGGTTCGTTTCATATGCTGAGTATTGATATTCCAGCATCAGCTCATCTACCGTGATGCAATATCGATGCTCGATTTTTGTTTTGAATATGGACGAACACGACACCTACCAATATTAAGGATGTCCGTTGGTAATTTTTGGCTTTGGCGGCCATTTTGTCTGTTTTTCCTATTGGGTTATCTCCCTTTCCTAGGTTAAGAGATAGCGATTTCCTTTAAAAGCCTTCTAGCCGAGACTTTTTCACAGCAACATCCATCCGATTTGATGAATTTTGATAGACATTGTGATTATCCGCAAACAGAATATAAGAAAAAGTTAAATACTATTTATATGAATTTTTCATAAATATGCTTCAAAACTAGGGCTATTTCCTATGCTTTCTAGGTTATCATATGGAGCACGGGTTAGTCCATTTAACGTTGCCTACAGCTAAAAAAAATGCACACCAACCTATTCTTTTTTCTTTTTCTTCATATTACACAATTATGAATACAACAACACACATTATTCAAAAAGTTAATTACTTTGATTTACCAGGAGCGGACATCCTTAATTTGCAATGAATTTAGATTTTATCCACTGCGATAGGAGCCTTGCTATTGGGGGAGGGGGTCTTCTCCGCAATTTGGGATAACTTTGCGTGAAATAGCATGTAATATTGCAAGTGCTTATATGTGACCTACGAGAGGAGATCATTTTGGTGATATTCCATGTCAGACCCTGTGAGAAGGATTTATCTGAAGCAAAAGAGAAGCATTTCATATATAATAAGTTGAACTTGAATGAATTTACCTTCAAGATATGGAGAAATACCAAATCGACACCGAACGAAATAGGTAGATCTTCCTGCAGAATGCACTACCACATGGAACTTTTGCGGTAACTAAACGCCGCTGCGACTGATGCGATTGAGTTACCCCTCAAGGCTAGGCTAGCATGAAATGGCCAAACCTCAAGGTGTGTTAATCTATATTCCATATTCGTTGTCCCACGAACTTCTTACCAAGTCACATTTTAATAATGGTTTCCGACAGCCCAGCACCGCTTATCATGAATATTAAGAGCTCTAGGATGATAGAAAAGGTTTATTAGTTGTGTGACATTTGAGGAATCAACTGATATCCATCCTAGCATTTGGGGACTCCCCATGTTGGAACACCCTATTATTGCAGTCCCACAAACTACTGACTTGTCAGAGGACAAGGTCATTCAGCAATCCACTGAGATAAGGTGAGACTCTACCAGTTCATTAACAACTGTGGTTGGTCTATTTAAATCGATGGACCGTCGAAATAAACCCGCTTCCAGAGTGTACCAGAAACAAATTAACTAGAAGTGTGTAACATTAAATTACACTGGCACTCGTCAAACCACGAAATGCAAAGGCACCGCGTGGGAGATCAAGGGTGTGACTAATTATGTACGTTTCATAGGCGTACTCAAATTCCAACATCAGCTCATCTCCCGTGATGGAACATTCGACTTTTGTTTTGAATCTGTGCGAACACGCCATAAATGACAAAACAAACTGACATAAGACATTTAACTTTCATGATTATTATTTTTTCTTTGTGAAAAGTGAAACAATACGATTAATGATTTCGCATACCTTAAGAATCGATGGGAAAATGGTGCTTCCAAGCATGCCCCATTTGAAGTCTTTCTGGTTGACCAAATGACGGAGGGAAGAAACAGGTTGTTTGGTCGAAGGAACTGCCAGGTTGGCGATCATAAAGGCCGAGTACGTGTTCACAAGCACAATGGCGAACAACCACCAGAAGGATACCAATGTTCTACCTGCTGAGCTCTCTGGCTTGTGAAGGCTGGCTGGAAGGAATAGATTATGATATTGATATAATACACTGCACAGAAGGTTGCTTAAATGAACAGTTCATGACCTTTATATAATACACTGAACCGAAGGTTGCTTAAATGATGAGTTAATGGCCATGATATAATTAAGAAATAATGTTTTCATAGGCGTGCTCAATGGTTAAACTTTACCAACTAACTGTGCGTAAAATAACCATTCAGCACGCATATGAAAACATTATTTCTATTCTATTGCAAAACTCAAATTGATTGTCAACAAAGATTATAATGAAAGGTTGAAATCATATGGTAAACTTTGACATACTTTCTCTCCCATGTTGAAAAAAACTCGTCCACTGATATTGGCACGATGCTCCCGTCTCGGTTGGCATCGTGGCAATATCAGTGGACTAGTTTATGTGGTCTCTCAAATGGGGAGTGATTTTGTCAGCTGAATAAGCTGTTCGGAAACTACGTGGATATATGCCTATTTGTGTCGCTTTGTTAATCAATTTCACGATGGAAACAAGTTAAACTTGAGAAAGAAATTTCATCTTGTAATTTATTTGTTTGTTTTATTCGATTGTTAGGCCTACTTGTATGAAGCAGACGTCCCTTTCCTCACCCGACTTGTGAAATAGAATCTCCTAACGAACACATGCACTTGACACATGTACATTTCACAAAATCGTGCTAAAACGTGTAATAAATGCACGGTTCGTATTATTCACACAAGTGTTTTAGAATACACTGTACAGATGGTTGCTTAAAGGAGCAACTCGTCACCATGATATAATACACTGAACTGAAGGTTGCTTAAATGAAGAGTTGATGATCATCATATAATACACTGATCTGAGGGTTGCTTAATTAGGAGTTCATGACCATGATATAATACACTGTACATAAGGTTGCTTAAAGGAGATCATGATCATGACATAATACACTGAAAAGAAGACTGATTAGTGGACTAGATCACGTTCATTTTTAACAGTTAAACAGATAATTGGATACTTTTAGCCCTATCCAGAAGGGGCGGGGTCGTTACTTGGGGTGGAGGTGGAGCAGTGATATTAGTTATGTTGAGTATAGCCCATGGTGACGCGATATTCATTTTAATTTATTTGAACAGACGGAATACATGAATATTGACCAGGAATGGAATCTGAATCTATCTCGACGGCGAGCTATAACTTGTAAAAGAGTATTGTTCTCGATCATTTGTTCAGTTCCCAATTGTTTTACGACGGAGTCGTATACCGTATACGCTCACTTTAGCGCGACACTCTTCCATTCTATGGGGTTTTGTTCCGCCTGCGTGACAACAACCGAAATGCGAAAAGTTACGTACCCAACGAAGTTACGTTATGTAATTGACTGACAACAGGCGATTTTTAAGCCAATGAAATAGCAGAAATTGTTTTTTGAGACATGCCCAGGCCTGGAGGACTGGAGCATTTCGCGGGGTCAACTTTCATCGCAGAAAAGGAGGAATTATGAAGAAAATGAGAGAAACATCAAATTAATGGTACTTCACAAGGCCGTTATTTTGAATTAACCCACGATCCTCTGTTCGGAGGGTTTATGCATATAGGCCCAAAATGACCCCAATATGATAAGCTTCAAAGTCACGAATTCCGGAAAAAGTATAGAAAATGTGGAAGCGGGACCATAATGCCTCCCCATACCGGGGCGGGTAGGGTTAAAACTTCTCACTCTATTCAGTTGAGCACCTTGAAGATGTTATAAGGCCTACCTTGTGATACCACGGCCCCGTAGGTAAGAGTGATGGCGTCTGGAAATTTTGTCACACCGCGACGTTTGCTGAGATACCGTTTGGAAGTCATCAGTAATCTTTCCAGGCACACCAATATAACAGCAGCGACCAGAGAAAAGGTAGCAATCAGGACTAGCACGAGATTACTGAACACATGTAAGACACTTTTAAAAGAACCGTCACTTTGTCTGCGTACTAACAGTTTTCCGTCCAGCTGGAAATATGAATAAGAGAAATCCATAACTCCAGATCTGGCCGGCTGCGCAGACAGCGGCGCAACAGCGACATCTACTTCCTGTGGGTAAATAAAAAAAAAGACAGAAAAAGTACATTATTCGGTCAAGACACCATGCTCTAGCGCAGTTAATACATGTAACTAATGAACCTTTTCAGAAACTCTGTGATTGGCTGGATTCTCTTCGAATTTTCTCCAAAAGCCAATGAAAAGCCCAGATTTTGATTTGAATTGACCAATCAAATACAATGACACTGGAATATATCCCATGATGCACTGTTGTTTCTTTAATACTTCATTATCATACCCGTACTTCAACATCTCAGACAGTGGGCTTTATTTGCCAGACCGTTATCTTAATGGTACCTTTAATTGTAATTGTCCCACTAAGCCGGTCCATGTTCCGTTCACAAGCCTTCCCCACTCTCCATCAGCAGGCTCCACAAATTCGTAACTAGATCAGAAGAATAATAAAAAATATTGAAAGTAAAAATCACACGAACATTCAGTAATTCGGCAATCGAACTGTCAAGGGGATTTTTTTTATTTTTCCTCGACAAAAGCTATTATAAAATGGAGGAACTAATTTTAACCCCAGTGGACTAGCTATTATTTACTGGGATACGATTCGATGAAAATATCTCGGCTGATTATTTCGGGCGCTTAAGTTATGTACGAGTACCACGCGCCAAAGTGTTCGCAGCGGTATGGTTCCATAGCGGCGAATACATCGCTTCTCTGTTTTGCTGCCATAGCGGTATCACAGTGGATCGTCGGTGATTGTTTGTCCGCACTGGTACCGCTATGGGGACATAACGTTGTATATTCAATGTTTTCACGATCGGGAAACTTTTTTAAGTATAATGCATTCCTTGAAAGCCAATCTATAAATCATTGGAAGCGCAGTTAGAAATCTACATCTTCCAAGGATTTATTTACGGGATTTCAAAGAAAGCATTATGCCTGCGGATGTCTTGACCACTTTGGCATTCCATAAGTAAAATACGTGTAGCAATTATGTTGGCGTCGTCCCCCTTTGCATATATATTATTGATGAAAATGTTCAGTTTTTCTCGATCGTGAACCAACTTTTTCCAAACCTACAATGTGACACAGCGAGGCTAGCCTTGTATCCGGTGGTTGTTTTTATCATTATTCAGCCAATATAAGTACCTGGTGGTTGTTCGTGAACAATAAGTGGCATGCATCGTTTATTAAGTAACAGAAAGAGAACTCGTGATATTCGTGATATAGTGTACCATTAAGTGTCCACCATTCCAATTACGAGAGAAATACCGGAAATGAAAAGTTCAATCATCTGGACGATAATGGTTGAAAAATGATTTTACATTGTAACCCTCTCTCACATACAGCATTAATTAATACATTAGTAATGTGTACATACAGCCGAGGTCAACAATGTTTCAACCATACCAAAAAATAGTTGAACACAGAGGCTGAACAATTAAATAGTTCAAGAGAAAAACTATTGAAACTCGGAACCGATACCCTTACCGAAATAATATTCTTCTGGCACACTGGTTGCGGCAAGCTTGCCGCAAACTTTCTGGCAACCTCACCGCGCACAGTGTGCCGGAGAGTTTGCGGCAACCTTGCTGCAACAGAGTCTTTTACATGCAAATGAGCTTTCCGGCACATTATACAGATTGCGGCAAGGTTCCGCAAACTAATTATATATTCCAGCAGCCTTCCGGCGCACTCTTCCGGCAACCTTCTGGCGCACTCTTCTGGCAGCCTTCTGGCACACTCTTCCGGCCGCCTTTCGGCGCACTCTTCCGGCAGCCTTCCGGCGCACTCTTCCAATAACTTCTGGGCTTATAAACATTGTCATGGTGGTGGTCAGAATGACATCATACTGACCTCCACATGAATGGTACAAATTATTCTACCCAAACTGTACATAAGATCTGTCATGCAATGAAATCTAATCAGACAATGAATGAAAGAAAGAACGCAATGATCAACATGGCAGAGAAAACTACAACTTGTCTAAAAAATTACTGGACTGGCCTGAACCATAATCAAACTGTTACTTTGTATTCAAACAGACTTACCATACAAATCAGTATCATGTATGACCAGGAAGGCGGCAAATTGTATAAATTATGCAGAAAGCGTAAGTTATCATGAACAACTCAGCATGGTTGCAAACATGTTCTCCCACCATTCTCACCAACTGCCAGATTTGAAAGTCCTGAACCAAATTACATATGTATTCATGTGCACCAAAATAGTCCAATGATAGGAAAGGTTAGTATTATGTACATTAGAATCCCACGATGAAATTTTGTCTCAGAATTAATTGCTCATTCCGAGAACATTACCTAATAACTGTAACTTCAATTATATGGTACAGTGTGGTACACCAAATTTGTATAGTTCCTTCTGTGATGTATTCCTACACTAGTACAGTTTGGATAGTTTCCTATCTAGATTGAAATTCGGACCTTTGACAGACCAGCATGGTTCTGGCGAATCAGATTCATTCGCGAGTATATTATTTCATCTGTTCATGAATCTCCGAAGGATTACCTGTTTTCCTGAGCTTTTGTCGCCAATCTGTCTGTCTTGGAATTGGAATAGTGGACCAATTACAGACGACCTATCATTAATCTATGCAAATTCTTGGGATCGTCAATGCGAAAGAAAAGCCATTTCCTTTCCAAAACAAATCGATAGGTATCTTTTCGAATTCAAAAAATGCTTGCAACCACATTATAGTCAGTCAATATTCATTGGTATGCTGGGTTTCCACGTCGAAAGACACTTATTGGCGTAAAACGCAATGGTATGCTACTCACGAGGCTTTGTTGCAAAGAAATCAGGACAGATTAAGGATTTTGAGCTTTTAGATGCACAAAAGAAGAAAATACCAAAGAATATATTGTGATATCATGCCTACCAGATGGGATCACCGGATTAAGAGAAAAGCAAATACTTGAACTTCCGGTATAATCCCCAAGAGGCTATAAGGCACGATAGATCTGGGTCCCGATAATGCTTAATATCAAAGGTCAAAAGAACCTTTACCCTCACCGTAATCTGCAGGTTGCGGCAAGGTTGCAGCAAGTTTGCGGCAAGCTTGCCGCAATCTGAGCAGTGTGCCAGAACAGTTGGGGAGAGTATGCTGCTAGCGGCAGTCCCAACTGGTGATTCCACAGTGTGCCGGTACTGGCAAACAGTATGCGGAGAGTGTGCCAGAAGAAGATAAAAGTGTGCCGCTAGCGGCGCACAGTGCGCAGACGGTGTGCCAGAACCAAACTGTGTGTCACTAGCGGCGCAGTGCACTGCTAGCGGCAAACAGTACGCCGGGAGTGTGCCGAGTGCTAGCGGAGTCTCATTTGGAACTTCTCGTGGATCTCTGGTGAAAGTTAACCCTCTATATTGTGATTTATGAATAGACAATTATGGATAGATCATGTGACTTTTGAATAGATCATGTGACTAGTCAAGCCGCCAATGGCAGATTCGAAAAAAAGCAATAACGTCACTGGGATTATGTAACTTAAATATGCTACACGTTCAATAATAGAACTGATAATTTTCCTGGGTCATCAAATATATGAGTTCCGCAGTGTATAAGTTGCCGATCGGTGTTTCATGCGTGGGCGTTAAGAGTTTTGCGTAATAGGCGATTCCGGCGTGTCACATCTGGAGATGTTGGGATATTCAAGTTCAAGAAATTCAAGACTCTCCGAGATTAAAGCATACCCTCCCGTAGATTTCCGTTCGGCAGTTCCGAATGGCTGAGCCTGTGCAGCGGCTCATGGTAAAATATCATACTTGTCTGTGATTAAGCATTGAAGCGTATAGGTTTGGGGTTATGGTGTACGGTTAGCGTTAGGTTTAGGGTTAGGGGGTATGGATTGAAACACACAGCGGAAGGGGTCATACATTCAGTGCAAGGCGACATCTGAATCTCAATTATAATGCCGGTAGTTTTATACCATACCTGAAATTCAATCTTTCAGACAGCTCATTCCAAATGTCCATACAAAACCCTCTGTATGTGAGCGAACCGTTAACCCAATTCCGGATAACAAACGGCGGCCACTACAATCAGAAAGGTGAAAAAAACGAGATTTGATCTATTTCTTCTTTTTTTTTCTTAGTATCTGTTTATCAGCGTCTGAATCGGCTTACTTCCGGGGTCCCGATATCCTGATATCACACTCCAGTGATCACAAGCCCTCGCAGTCTGGTTCGGTTTGGGTAATTGTAAGAGTTATCCTGTTTTTAAGATGTGGGGAAGTACGTCATTTGCCATCCCTCGTAAATAGTTTCAACTGTAACTTGCTAAATTCGTATTGATGCGAACATGTTACCCTAGCCACAACAGTTCCTATCAATAATGCCTGTGTGATAGTCACACGCACCGTTCATTGATCGTCGTGTGCTATAACCCGTGCCGTATAAATATTCATGCTAATGCTCCTTGCCGGTTATTTTCTGAAAGCTAATTCCTTCTCCTCCACGTTTGTCGCTTATATTAAAGTTCTCAGTGCTGGCGATTAGCTGTACACGAGCCGTTTTCACAGCGACCTCGACCTTCTCTATATCACGACAGACGCTATATTGTGCATGTCTGGCTTGCAGAAAATAACGGTAAGTCCATCAGTATGAATATTTATATTGTACGGGTTCTAGCACACGTAGATCCATGAACGGTGCGTGTGACTATCAACCGCGGGCATTATTGATTTGAACAGTTGTAGCTAATGTTACCCTTATCATTCAATATACGCACAGGCACATACAAAGTATATTCATCTGCAAAGACTGCAAGGACCATGATGACTAAAAGTACAAGGACTGTAAGCGCATGGGACGCTAAAGAGTATCGGGACCTCGGAATGATCGGGTTTAAATACATTTTAGCTTTAACAGACGGACGTTTATCAATTTATGATAACGGGCGCTAAATCTCTCGTGACCTGCTGGACTCCGGTCAGATCTATCTCTTTAACACCCTCTTGGTAACCCTAAGTCACAGCAGCTTGTCTAATGCAAAGGATGTTCCAATGAATAGTAAAGTGGTTAAAGTACATGTAGTCGAACAGGATAAATATTGAAGGTCAGTCATTTTTCGGCAGTATTTCTAAATGATGTATTGATTTCGTATTTATTTATATATTCATTAATTAGAAAAAAATTGTAACGTACTGGGATAAACCCCGGAGGAATACGCAAACTCTGACCTCATTTGTTGATGCTATCAGATGCTTTCCATCCAATACGGAATCTGCCTGCGGGAACAGCTCTTTGATGGCATGACATTTGTGTGAGGGAATAAATACACCTTTCTTGGACTTCGTTAGCGCAACGTCGCAGTATTCCCTCTTTCCAAATGATGCTTTACATCTTTCCGGTGACTGAAAGTAGCAGCTTTGATAATTAGGCGCAAATAAGTTCTTCGCTACACTGATTATTACAATATTTTAATCTTTACAAGAGCGGTTATTTTAACTGAGTCTTCCAATGCCCTGCAAGAATGAGCAATTTTACACGGACACATAGTTCTGCCCTACTGAATGAGACAAAATGTTCTGATTATCGAATTATATTGTCAAATGTGAATGTATGTTCTGAGTGGGTTCCAAATCACAGCAATATTACCGAGAACAAACTTGGTAAATTTACCTGACATTTTACATCCTGTTCCTTTCGCCAATAAATTTACCACTCGTGAAGCATACATTTTAATGTAAACTTGAAGCACAAGTGGAAGAGTGGGAGTTCATTTATACAGCTGAGTTTGATGAGAAGTTTGAGTTGAACAAGCATACAGGCATATGTAGAGAGCTATTAATTTTTCTTTTTAAAGAGGAACATATCTCCAAACGTTACCTGACAAGCTTGTATTAACCGCCTCTTGACTTGAATGAAAGCTGAACGAATATGAAGAAAACGGTCTATGTGAAAATCATCTCCTATTTTGCTATCTTCTTCGGCGAGCCACACGAGTTTGGGATTAGCCAGATCTGCTTTCCAATATTTATAAAACGGATTCAGCTGAAATATGAATGGGAATCCATGATACAATTGATGTCTTAATTCAACTTCTAAGAGGGGAGATAACCAGAGACCTTCATTAGCATTTTCTCGGGTTATTTTACATGCAATAATATCAGTGAGAGAGTGTGTCTCATCAGCCAATGTCATCAATATACCGAGTGTGTTTGCGTGTGTGTTTTGGACTTTTCCAAAGCCCAGCCCTACAGAACTTTTCACGATGGGTCATTTTGAGCACATTCTATATACCCCTGCCCCCCACCCCACACTTCAAGTAGAGCATCATGGGTAAATGGCGACCTGGAGGCTGGAACTGAACATTTGCTATTGCCCCCTTCTGCGTGAAAGTGCCAAAAACTACATGTATTTCATTTCACACCAGATAAATCTTTTCTAATTTACTGTGTACTTTTTGTAGTAAATTACAAAAATACAAAAATGGAAAAAGAAAAAAACATAGATGTTCCGTTAGCTTGTCTCTCTCTTGCGTTGATTAACCCAAGTAAGAGTTCCGCGTCGAGCACACTGTGTCCCGTTAGTAGTAGGTAGCATTGATTTCAGGTCACATTTTCCAGGGAGGTAACTCTTGGTTCCCCTTTTTCCGCCAGGGGGCGCCACCAGTCCCGTATGACGTCACTTCCGGTCTGGGTGAATAGAGCGTGACCTGTGAACATGATAGGATATGTACTGACCTGTCTGTGGGGTTTTTCCACAATGTCGTTCACCTCCGTGTGTCTTCGGGCACCTCCGTGTATCTTCGCTCACCTCCGTGACATCTTCGGTGATCTCCGTGACATCTTCGGATTTATACAATATACAGGCCTGTATGGGGTATGGGGATGGTCATTTTTGAACATGATAGGACATGTACTGACCTGTCTGTGGGGATTTTCCCGCCAGAATTTCGCTGTCGTCTGCTTGAGGTTGTCACGTGCCGAACACCTGGCTCCCCGAATTGTAATAATGTTGCACGTTCGCTACAATGTTGCGGTGAACACCTGGTCTGGTGTCTGCGTGAGTGAGTTCACGCGCCGAACACCTGGCTCCCGAATTGCAACAATGTTGCACGTTCGCTACAATGTTGCGGCGACCGTGAAGACCTGGTCTGGCGTCTGCGTGAGTGAGCTCACGTGCCGAACACCTGGCTCCCCAAGATCAAGGCATGTCCAGACTTGTTCTGGGTTGTACAGTTCTGCCATGCAGAGAACGGGTACTAGGAATGCATATTAAATCTATAGACAAAGTGTAAGGAAATACACGTTTTGGGGTCTAGGTGGGCCACTAGTGGGTCGATGGAGTCGTATGAGGTATCAATGTGAAGCATTGGTGAAGGTGTGGGGATGAAATATCGTCATTCTGCGCATGCGCGGTAGACAAAGGTTATGGAAATAGCCGTTTTGGGGTCTAGGTGGGCCACTAATGGACCGATGGGGTCGAGTGAGGTATCAATGTGAAGCCTATGTGAGGGGGCATCCCACTGGGTGGATGTGGGGTCGGAATATCGTCATTCTGCGCATGCGCAATAGACAAAGGGTATGAAAATAGACGTTTTGGGATATAGGTGAGCCACTAATGAGCCGATGGAGTTGAGTGAGGTATCCATGTGAAGCCTATGTGAGGAGGCATCCGATTGGACTAGTGTCTCGGCCGTTGTCAACATTCTGCGCATGCGCAGACAGGAATTCTGGGAAAAGGGTGTGGAAATAGACGTTTTAGGGTTTAGGTGAGCCCCTAATGATCCTATGGTGTCGTATGAGGTCTTATTTTGAAGCTGTCGTGAGCGAGCATCCGCCTGGGCTAGCGTGCCGTTCGTTGTCAATAGTCTGCGCATGCGCAGTCTGGCCGTAGTATAGAAATAGACGTGTTGGGGTTTAGGTGGGCCACTAGTGGGCCGATTGGATCGAGTGAGGTATCAATGTAAAGCATACGTGAGGGAGTCTCCAACGGGCTGGGTGTGACGGGGAACTGACGTCATTCTGCGCATGCGCAGTAGAGAAAGTGTATGGAAATAGACGTTCTGGGGCCTAGGCGAGCTACTTTTGGGTCGATGGAGTCGAGTGAGGTAGCCATGTGAAGCATAGGTGAGAGAGCAACCGCCTGGAGTAGTGTCTCGGCCGTTGTCCGTTGTTTGGAAATGGACGTTTTTGCGGTCTAGGTGGGCCACGAATGGTCCGATGGAGTCGAGTGAGGTATCAAAGTGAAGCATTCGTGAAGGGGCATCCAGTCATGGATGGGTGCATGTAAAATTAGGGGTATGACGTCACTTTCGGTTTGGGTGAATGGGGCGTGACCTGGGAACATGATAGGACATGTACTGACCTGTCTGTGGGGGTTTTTCCCGCCAGAATTTCGCTGACGTCTGCGCCTGCATCCGGGTATGCATGAGGGTCTGTGTGAATGGGGTGTGACCTGGGAACATGATAGGAATGCATGTACTGACCTGTCTGTGGGGGGTTTTCCCGGCCCGGCCCGGCCCGCCCCGGCCGCAGCGCGCGGGTTACTCCGGCCGCAGCGCGCGCGCGCGCGGGTTCTCCGGCCGCACGCGCGCGCGCGCGTCATCACCGGCAGTGCGCGGATGAATGTCGGGTCAAAAGGTCAAAGGTCACATCCAGGTCAAAAGGTCCAAGGTCTCCCTTTCGGCAAGGTTCGGCAACAATGTTGCGGCATCGATATACACAGCTTGAACCCAAAAAGGGGATTGTAAATTAACCTGGGAAGGATGGGCAGTTCCATTTGGACCAATCAGCGGTCGAGAAAAAGAGCCAATGAGCGATCGACAAAAGAACCAATGGACGGGTACTAGAATTTCGCTCACGTCTGCGCCTACATCCGGGTACTGGGATGCTTTCGCCTACGTCCGCACCTACATCCGGGTACTTCTATGTAGGTGTATAAAAGTGGGAATGTTTAGGGCAATGCTGCGTTCATCGGCCTGCTTGACCTCACCAGCCTGAGCCTGCCTCACCAGCCCGAGCCTGCTTCACCGGAGCTATACCATGAGACGTGGAGACGATTTTCCAGGGGATCCTCCGGCGCTGTAATCTTTGTTGTTGTTGCTCTCTTTTTTGGACTAATCCATCAGAATAGTACGTATCACGGTCTACACCCGTAGAGCTACGTCTAGGCGCGCATGTGTGACATGGTCTATAAAACACGTCTCTCTGGATCCTACACCTCCATTCCTACGGTTTCAGAGCCATGACGGACACCCGTCCCTATGCGACTCGCATATTACAGCATGCGACCGTGGTTAATTCGCTCACGGGTTACCGAGCAGTGGTTCGGTCCATGTTTTCAGATGGCGACGACAACGAGGGGCGACGCCAGATCCTGAACGAGTTCATAGAAGCGGTCCTCGACAGAGTGCACTCGATGGAGAGGTGTGCCATCACTCACCACTACTGGACTATGACGGCCATCCTTGATGCTCGGGCTATGGACCACGAGCGCTCACGCCGGAATCAACGACGGCTGGTTGGCCTAGTCATGGTCTGTGCCCTATTGACCCTGGCGCTGTGGCATTGACAGTGGGACCTGACTATAAATACGAGGGTCAGACAGAGTGTGTGTCATTCACCGTTCGTCCTTGGGTCAAGCATGTCACCAGTCCTACGAGCCATCCTTCCCCTTACACCCCGGGTGGGGTTACACGTATATGAAGATAAGGTCACCCTCGTGGAAGACCGTGGAGATGTTTGCTGGTCGCCCGCTGAGACCGTATCTAATACGGTTACGCTACACCGTGACGGCTGGACCAAATTTAAGCGGGTGTTGAGCAGTGAGCTCGACGGAAACCTCATCCACATAGACAATGCCATCTACGTACACCGTGGACCCTTCTTCCCACGCCTGGGCCGTTACCAAGACCCTACGCGAGGCTTCACCCTAGATCCCGATTTGTGGACAGCCTTCGAGAAAGTGGTGCCTATCGTGGACCAGCTGTTTACACCGGACGTGCGGTCATCAGACGAGTTGGAATGGGCTCGTGCCCTGAGAGAAGCGGCGGCAGAACCCAATGAACAAATGTCTAGCAATGAACCAGACGACGATGCCATTGATTACCCGGCTAGACTTTGACCACCCGATCTTTTGATCTCACGGGGTTCTCCCTATAAATTCGAGAGACAGTCAAATCTGGTACCATTCACGTACTGACCATGACGGAGCATATAATACTGGCGTATCTCAGCTTGACCCCGAGGTTTTCCTGCACGTGTATGCGGATAAGGTCGATATCATGGAGGAGGTGGGAGACATCTGTGATGCGGACCCTACACAACCGTGCCCGGCCCACATTCGTCTGTCCGGGAGGGCTGGACCAAATTCAAACGGGTGTTGTCTGGTGAACTGGACGGCGACCTCATTCACCTGTGTCACGATGTGTACATCCGACGCGGCCCCTTCTTTGCTCAATTGGCTCGGCTAGATGGGGGTACAGTGCATTTTACCCTTCACCCTGTTCTATGGTCTGCATTGGAAGATGCCGTGGTCGATGTGGATCAAGTGCTTACGGAGGAAGAACGGTCATCAGACGAGTTGGACTGGTCATTTACCATGGACAATGTGCTGGCAGAAGCCAACGAAGAAAATCAGAAAGAAACTCCGGCCCAAGATATACCCGTTATAAATAAACGATAGAGCCAGAGTCCATTATCATTTGTCACCATGAAGAGCTGGGAGAAGGTGTTGGATAACTTATACTACAGTCCCGACAGTCCGGCGGCCTATAGTGCATTGACGGCTCTCTATCGAGCGGCCAAACCACAGGGGATACAACTTGCTCAAGTCCGAGATTGGTTAAGAAAACAAAACACCTATACCTTACATCGAGCTGCCCGTCGCCATTTTCTACGGAACCGGGTCATCGTGGGAGGACTAGATGCCCAATGGCAAGAGGATTTGGTCGATATGAGCGCCTTTGCCAAACACAACGATGGGCATCGGTATATCTTGACGTGCATCGATATCCTGTCGAAGTGTGCGTGGGTGGTACGCATCCGGACGAAAACGGGGGCGAATCTCATAGCGGCGTTCAAGGACATCTTCAAGACCGGGCGCAAACCCATGTATTTGCAAACGGACGAAGGCACGGAATTCCTCAACAGACCGTTCCAACAGTTTCTGAAAGTTCAGAAGGTGTTTTTCTTCCATACGTACACCGAGACCAAGGCTTCCGTGGTGGAAAGGTTCAACAGGACATGCAAAGGCCGCATGTATAAATATTTCACCTATAAGAATACAAGGCGGTACATCGATGTTCTCCCGAAAACTTGTGAGTGGTTACAATCGAGCCTATCACCGGAGTATAGAGAGAGCCCCCATTACCGTGACCCAACGCAATGAAGCCCAAGTCCGGCGTGTCTTGTACCCCAGGCCATCGCAGCGAACGACGAAGGCGGTGTACAAGGTCGGGACCCTGTACGGATCAGTAAAGTCAAGGGCAAGTTCGAGAAAAGTTACTTGCCCAACTGGAGCGATGAGCACTTCCTGATTAAACGGCGCCTACCCCGACAGCAGCGAGTCTATGAACTGGAAGATCTTCAAGGAGAACCGTTGCTAGGGACGTTTTACGAGACGGAATTACAGCCTGTCGTAAAAACACAGCAAGACTACTACACGGTGGAGCAGATTTTGAAAACGGAACGTCGGCGTGGCAAACTGTTTCATTTCGTGAAATGGCAAGGCTGGCCCAGTTCCTTCAATTCCTGGGTGGCGGCCAACCAGGTGAAACGACTATAAAGCCAGACATCACTACCGTCATTCTTCATTCCACGTTCGACTACGGTGCTTTGGGCTTTGTGGTGATATTGCTAACCCTGCTGAGTGTGTTGTACGGAGGTGTGTTTTACGACGTAGCCTATGTCAGTACGCTACTTAACCAACTTAGAACTCCAGCTGTGAGTGGCAGTGAAACCAGTCTACAGATAGAACCAGTCACCTCCGTGATCGAAACGAGCCCAGTCATCACCACCACCACACCACGTGTACAAGCCACATCGAGCTCCACACTAAGTATACAGTCAACACCTACACCAAGTACACCCACTACGTCTGAAAACCAACCGGATTTCATCCCTCACAGTGAACAGACAACGACGACCGACGTTGTACCCACCACCACTCCAGTTCACTCGTACCAAATTTACAAGAGCGGGTTACCACGACAGCGGATACACCTCGAACCATGGACCCTCGGTGGCAGCATCCCTTCAATTGCGTCATCGCAGGACCGACGGGTTCCGGCAAAACGCACTTCGTCAGGAAGCTCCTTCAGCACGCCGACAGCATGATCACCCCAACCATTGCCCGAGTCGTGTGCAGCAATGCCCCACATCACGTTCGTGGAAGGCCTACCTCACCTGGCCGATTTGGAACCGGACACCTTGGTGGTTCTGGATGATCTCATGGCGGAGACGGATGCGCGGGTCACCCAACTCTTTACCAAAGGCAGCCATCATCGACGGCTCAGCATTATCTACATTGTGCAAAATCTGTTCAGTAAAAACAAAGAACATCGGAACATCAGCTTAAATGCCCACTACCCGGTGGTCTTCAAAAACCCGAGAGATACCACTCAACTGCTGCACTTGGCGTGACAGATGTATCCCGACCGCACACCGTTTGCGTTGGAAGCCCTTAAAGATGCGACAACCCCTCAGCACGGGTATATGCTCTTCGACCTCAAGCAAGGCACCTCCGATCACCTTCGACTACGGACCGGCATCTTTCCCGGAGAGACCCACCACGTGTACATGCAAAAATAATGTAAACACACCCACAGTGGCTCCTCCAGCTGGAGTGTGTGTGTTTGATGATGGGGATAATAAAAAGAATTAATACCACAGCATGGTTGACTTTGTCTCTGTAATACCACAGCATGGTTGACTTTGTCTCTGTTCTCTGAGGTAGATAAAAAGGGCAGAGTTGTGGGTTCTGGCATTAGTTGTACATGATGTCTGCGCGAGTACGGAAGCACGCCCCGACGCTCCGTGTATTGAAGACGGCCCCACCCGAGTTGGTCCGAACCATTGTACGCGGTGCGGACCCTGACCTTGTACGCTGTCTATGCGAGATCGGGTACAACCTGTTAAAAGGCAACGTTCCACGGACTCCGGCTCACAAGACCAAGTTGGCCAAGCATAAGACAAGTCTCCGAACCCTAGTCCAGAAGCGAGTCTCTCAAACACAAAGGAAAAAGGTGTTACAGAAAGGCGGCTTTCTCGGGGCCATCTTAGCACCGTTTCCCGCTTCCGTGTTGGGTCCAGTATTGGGTGGACTCTTCGGCCGACAATGAACCACACGAAAAAAATGATCCTCGTCGAACCACGGTTCCTTCAAAACCTCCAATCGCCCTACCCTGTCCCACCTACGGTGAAGACCATAAACACCCTCGATGAAGAGATGCAACAGATCTTACAAAGACCGGGGTTAAGCGACAGTAAGAAAGTACAACGGTACAATGAGACGCTTCAACGGTACATGACGTTCATGGACCAATACAAAACCCTCTCTACCCCACCACCACCACCACCACGCGACACACCGCCGACCTCAGCATCGCTCCAACTGCCGCCATTACCAGGGGTACCACCCACTGCCCCACAGTGGGTGGAAGACAAAGTGCTGAAGAGTGTACCTGCATCGTTCAAGAAACAAGCTGGCCTGGTATTACAACGGATGAAACAGAATCCTAACATGACTTGGAATGATAAAGGCGAACTACTGGTACACAATCAGGTGGTCCCCGGGACCCACATGACGGATTTAGTGAATGACCTGATGCGTAAACGCAGGTCGCACACGGATCCTCGAGGATGGGATGTCTTCGCTCAAGGCTTGAAAGACATGTACCGCAGGAATTGGTGGGGAACCCCCAACGCTGGGCCTTCATGTAGCGGACCCAGCAATCGCCGAGTGGCCCACTACCTTCTTGGGAAGCCGAATGGGAACCGGAGTCACCCCCCAAACACCACCACCACAACGGGCACCTTCTTTTCAGACATCTTATTTAGATCTCTACCTCTATAAAAATGAAGCGGGCATTCTCTCTCGTCGACTTTATGACAAAAGAGATGATTACAATTTCGACATCGTAAACTATCCCTTTCTGGATAGTAATATTCCAGTGGGACCTGCATATGGCGTATACATATCTCGCTTAGTAGCATTTGCTAGATCCTGTGTTAAATGTGATGATTTTAATCAACGTCACAAAACATTGTTGCAGAAACTTATAAAACAGGGCTATTCCACCAAGCGCCTCCACTCAAAGTTTCTCAAATTTGGCGATACATATCGCATGCTGATAGCAAAATACGAACGTAGCGTGCAAGATCTATGGCGCTACGTTTCGTAACATGTGTCTAATTCCGCTTAACCCGGGGCTAGGGGCCGTATGAGCCCATGTACTTCAAGATCCTCATGGTACTCATATGAACAGTCACAATCAAAGCGTGACTGAGGTACATCATTTTTAGATGACGACTCTATAACGAATATTATGGATTAAGAATACTGATCAGCGATACGGATTTGATATTTTGGAACATCATGATGTCTTGCCGGCATCATTGAAAATTGTTGACCGCTTCCCTCTTGCAGGAAACAAGCCTATGTTTATGTATACTTTTGTCTTTTTGAATTTGGTGCTAATACTGTTATATGGAAATGGAATAGGTCTTTGGATTATGGACGCGGATATTCTCTAATGGACGACGGCTGGATTATGAATGACGGACTAGACGCTTGTAATTTAAAAAACCACCCTCGATCAAGACACCCCACATCTCCAGAGCCGTGACACGTAGCAAGTCACCGCGACGAACACGACGCCGGACACAACCGCTCAAGGCCTGGAACACCTATTAAAACCAACAGCAGCAGCAGGACAGCTCAGTCGCCATGTTTTACCTCACCCTACCCAGTAACATTTCGCTGGATGTGTTTCCTGACAACACCTTGGCCAAGTACGTGACCCAGTTACCGCAACCGTTGCATTTACCTGGGCGCTGGGAATGTGGCCTCGTGCATATCCAATACCCTTACTCGTGGTACAACGTGCGGGCCAATGAAGTGTGGTACGAGGTGACCTACGAATGAAAAGACACCCGACTCACCCTCCCCGAAGGCCAATACGATACTCCCAAGGAGTTCATGGGTGGGCTGTCAAGACGTTTACATTATAAGGCTCTACGGGAGGTCACGAATGTTTCAAAACCCATCAAACCTATCCCTTCAAAAATCACGTGGACTTCGATTACAACGCACACAACGACAAGGCACAGCTCATCGTCACCGCCAACGTGAGTGTCGTACTGAGTCCTATCCTACAACAAATGCTGGATTTCGATCTACGGACGTTCGCTGGTCCCACTGCCCACCAAGCCGAGATCCCGATGGATATGAAGTCGGGTATGTACGGACTCTACGTCTACTCGGACGTGGTCGACAACCACATCGTGGGCGATATCAACACACATCTGTTACGGGTGGTGCCCATTAAAAAGACGTATGGATATCAAGTCACCGACAGTTTCACCCACATGCTCTACCTACCCGTACGACAAACCGACATCAACACTATCACGGTGGATATAAGAGATGACACGGGACGACCGGTGGCATTCGAACGCGGGAAAGTGGTGCTGACACTTCATTTTCGACAAGCACAGGCTTCCCACTTTGTATAATGGAGGTGCCTTACGAGTGCGATGCACGCAGCTATATGGACTATTATGCCCAACAGGCCGGCGGTGGCCTTCCGGTCTTTAGTGGTGCATGATGCAACGAGGACATGGACTGGGGAACATACTCGGGAGCATCGTGAAAACGTTCCTGCCCTTGGTGACGTGTGGGGTGAAAGCAATCGGCAAACAAGCGGTACGCAGTGGACTACAAGTCGCCGGTGATGTCTTGGGGGGTACGGCACCCAAAGAAGCCTTGAAACGGCGGGCCAAAGAAGCAGGAGGCGTCTTAGTGGCCAAAGCACAACGCACCGTAGGGAATAAAAGACCTGCCCCACCGAGACCACGCACCAGTCGACGACCGACCCAGCGACGACGCACATCGAAGACCCAGGATATCTTTTCTTAAAACATGTCCTTGATCCACGCATAGTCCTACCCCTCCACCAGCAGTGAATTTGATTTGTGGACCGTCCCACCCACACAGACCAGTGCCGAACAAGGATTATGGGTGGAGCATCTCCCTTTCTCCAGCATCAACGAAACAGGGCCCATCGAGTTCACCATCAGTAATGCGGATACGGCCTATGTGGATTTAGCCCATACATACTTGTATGTGAAAGCCAAGATCGTCAATGGAGATGGCTCCAGAATCGTCGACCAAGCAACGGTGGGCCCGACGAATCTCTGGCTGCACTCAATGTTTCAACAGGTGGATATATTTCTCAGCGACAAACTCATCAGTGACTCGAGCAACACGTACCCCTATCGAGCCTACATCGAGACGCTGTTGTCGCATGGACGAGAGGCTAAAAAATCTCAGGTGACATCCGCTTTTTTCTACCAGGACACAGCCGAGCACATGGGCGCAGAGAACGACAATGCGCGATATAGCGAATGGAAGGCTTTGACCGCGAACGGCGTCTCGGTGGATCTCATGGGTCGACTGCACGCAGACATCTTCATGCAAGACCGGTACCTCTTGAACAAGATCCCCATCAAAATCCGACTGATACGGGCGCCTCCGACCTTCGCCTTGATGGCCACTAACGTAGACGGGCATGCAGCTGACTATAAGATTGTCATCCAAGACGCAGTCCTGTATGTCCGAAAAGTGAAACCGAATCCAGCCGTTCAATTGGGACACCTCGAAGCCTAGGAAACAAAACCAGCCCAGTACCCTATCCGACGTGTGCAAACCAAAGTGTTCTCTGTGTCTGCTGGAAATATGAGCGCCAACAAAGAAAACCTGTTCCTGGGGGAACTACCCAAGCGATTGATCCTGGCCTGTGTGGAAAATACCAGTTTCAGCGGAGCCTACCCAGAGAACCCGTTTGACTTTAAACATTTCGGCATCAATTGTGTGGCCCTGCATGTGGATGGACAACAGGTCCCAGCCACGGCCTTAACACCGAACTTTGGGCGCGCGAATTTCATTCGAGCCTATCAGAGCCTGTTTACAGCCACCGGTCAAATCAACCAGGACGAAGGGAATATGATCAGTCGGGAGGACTACGCGAACGGATACACGTTGTTCTGTTTCGATCTGACCCCCACCTTAGAGAACGACCATCAGCTGGCCCTCGCCAAGCAAGGCAATTTACGGTTGGAAATCCACTTTGCACGAGCCCTCCGGAGCACCGTCAATGTGATCTGCTACGCCGAGTTTGACAACATCATTCAAGTGGACAAGGCGCGCAACGTCCTGTGTGACTTCTCCACCTAACATGGATACAGACCAGATAACCACCGTGCTGGAGAATGACCCAGAGACACGTATGGTGTTTCAAGGGGTGTTCGCCCGAGATGTGTTCCCATTAGACCGTATGTATCCTGCTGCTTACGTTCTCAACACGGACCCGATGGATCGGCCCGGTGAACATTGGGTGGGCGTGTACTTGACAGAACAGCAGGGCGAATACTTTGACCCGTACGGCCTGCCACCCCTCCATCCCGATTTAACAGACTTTATGGATCAAGGCACAGAGACGTGGTGTTGGAACAGTCAAACGTTGCAAAGCCTGGCCAGTAGCGTGTGCGGACAATATTGCTTGTTTTACCTGTACCATCGATGCCGGGGAAGACCCTTATCTACCATCGTACAGATGTTTGACGAGTACCCCAAGGCCGAGGACCGCGATGTACTCGTATATGACTGGGCCACCCATCATTTCAATGTACAAGCCCCGTTCTGGGCTTAATTTCTTTCAATGTACAAGCCCATCCTGTTCTGTGCTTATGTTCTTTCAATGTTCAAGCCCCCTGTTCTGGGCTTAAGTTCTATCGATTTCAATGTACAAGCCCCCTGTTCTGGGCTTCAGTTTTCACGTGGTTGTTCTCACGTTGTTGTTGTTGAATAAAAAACCCAAAATGAGATCTCACCCAAAAAACCCTGTCTTGTGTGTTTTCTATATGAGCATAATGCATGAAGGCTATAACAGACATGTGGGGATTCGTTGAAACTGGCTTCGAACACCGTGGAGAAAGTAGCCCATCAGTGGCCTAGGATAATCCGAAATTCACCCGCGCAGGCGTGCGGCAGGATAAGGCGCGCGCGCGCGCGCTGCGGCCGGAGTAACCCCCGCGCGCGCGCCCTGCGGCCGGAGTAGCCCCCGCGCGCGCGCCCTGCGGACGGAGTAGCCCCCGCGCGCGCGCTGCGGCCGGGCCGGGCCGGGCCGGGCCGGGGAAAACCCGGATGTTGAACATCCGGACCCTACGTCTAAGGGGAAAATTGGAACTCTTCTGTGTTCGAAGTTAGTTTTAGTGAAACCCGGAAGTGACGTCGGTGCGCAGAACCCACACCACCACCCAACCACAACCATTGACCCATAGTGGTGGGTCACACACACACACCCTCACGCATCCCCCAACATGCCTGCTTTCTATACTACGACCAGATTGCGCATGCGCAGACTCTTGACTCTCCAGTCGGATGCTGCTTCAGGAGAGCTTCAACATAAGACCTCATACGACTCCATCGGACCCATAGTGACCCATGTCGGCGCCAAAATATCTATTTCCATACACTTTCTCTACTGCGCATGCGCAGAATGACGTCAGTTTTACGTCACATCCACTCCGTCGGATGCTCCCTCACGTATACTTTACATTGATACCTCACTCGATCCCATCGGCCCATTAGGGGCCTACCTAAACCCCAACATGTCTATTTCTATACTACGGCCGGACTGCGCATGCGCAGACTATTGACAACGAACGACACACTAGCCCAGTCGGATGCTCCCTCACGACAGCTTCACATTGATACCTCACACGACACCATAGGATCATTAGGGGCTCACCTAAACCCTAAAACGTCTATTTCCACACACTTTTCCCAGAATTCCCTGTCTGCGCATGCGCAGAATGTTGACAACGGCCGAGACACTAGTCCAATCGGATGCCCCCTCACATATGCTTCACATTGATACCTCACTCAACTCCATCAGCCCTCTCGTGGCTCACCTAGATCCCAAAACGTCAATTTTCATACCCTTTTCCAACAATTCCCTGTCTGCGCATGCGCAGAATGTGGACAACGACCGAGACACTAGGCCAGGCGGATGCCCCCTCACATAGGCTTTACATTGATACCTCATACAACTCCATCGGCCCATTAGGGACCCCCATCGATCCCAAAACGTCTATTTCCATACCCGTTGTCTACCGCGCATGCGCAGACTGACGATATTTCTACCCCACACCCAGCCCGTCGGATGCGCCTTCACGAATGCTTCACATTGATACCTCATACGACTCCATCGACCCACTAGGGGCTCCCCTAGATCCCAAAACGTCTATTCCATACCCTTGGTCTACCGCGCATGCGCAGAATGACCATATTCCAACCCCACACTCAGCCCATCGGATGCCCCCTCACATATGCTTCACATTGATAGCTCACTCGACTCCATCGGACCACTAGTGACCCACCTAGACCCCAAAACGTCTATTTCCATACCCTTGGTCTATCACGCATGCGCAGAATGACGATATTCCCTGTATGCGCATGCGCAGAATGTTGACAACGGCCGAGACACTAGTCCAATCGGATACCCCCTCACATATGTTTCACATTGATACCTCACTCCACTCCATCGGACCACTAGTGACCCACCTAGACCCCAAAACGTCTACTTCCATACACTTGGTCTACCGCGCACGCGCAGAATGACGATATTTCAACTCCACACCCACCCCATCAGATGCCCCTTCACGAATGCTTCACATTGATACTTCATACTACCCAATCGGTACACTAGGGACCCCTCTCGCCCTCTTCGTGATCTCCGTGACATCTTCCACGAAGGTGAACGACATTGTGGGAAAACCCCACAGACAGGTCAGTACATGGCCTATCATGTTCTGAAGGTGGAAAAGGACACGGAGGTGACCGAAAAGACACGAAGTGCCCTCGAAAAGACACGGAGGTGAACGACATTGTGGAAAAACCCACAGACAGGTCAGTACATATCCTATCATGTTCCCAAGTCACGCTCCATTCACCCAGACCGGAAGTGACGTCATACCTACAAGAGCGCCCCCTGGCGGAAAAAAAGGAACCAAGAGTTACTTCCCTGGAAAAGGTGAGTCGAAATCAGTAGACACTACTACTGCCGTCTCACTGGAGTGTCATCATGCCGTAGTTCTTATATTTGTTTTCGAACAATGACAAGTTCTCTGTAATTTCATTGTGAAATATGTCCGAAAGAAAGAGAACGAATGCACGGGAAGTCGTCGCAAGTATAAAACTCAAGCTTAGATCGGACTTGTTTTTGTATCATAAAGACAAAAAGATATTCTTACTTAATTTTGTTAACCGAGAAAGATATTCAGTTATTACACGTCGAGCATACAGGTATGATATACATATATTTATTACGACACGAAGGCTCGTGAGTTACGTTCGTCGGACCGCCTGTGGTTTTACGGTACATTCAATTCTGGGTTGTGGTCGATTATGTTCGTAAGTGGGTTTTGCGCGTGTTGTTATAGTTGTACAAACAGGGAATAGTGTTCAGCTTGGGAGTACGCGGGGTATCGGGTTATTTAAGACGGTAAACGTGTGTGCTGGTCATTCGAGGTTTAGCATTGCATTCATGCTCGTATTTACTGCCGTAAATTGCATCACCAAATCGAATCTTATGGAAGAGTATGGTGTTCCATTTCGGCCATTTTTGCGTCGCGCGTCGCAGGCGACGGGAAGGGCGACGTCGCCCTTCCCGTCGCCCTTCCCGTCGCGTTCTTATAATGTTAAGAGATAGAACGCGACGCGACGTCGCCCTTCCCGTCGCGCGTCGCTTTAATCAACGCGACGCGATGGGCGACGTCGCCCACGACGTCGCTCGCGACGTCGCCCATCCCGTCGCCCTTCCCGTCGCGTTCTTATAAGGGTGCACTCCACACTAGGCCACGGTTTCGCACAAATGGCCCCTCCTAATTTCATAATAAGGAAGGTCGCCTGTTTTTGACAGCATGGTAATTCTTCTTCCCTTTCTACTAACTGATATCTATAGTATCACCCTGCTGGACGTAACCATTTCTTCAAACGAGGATATAACATTTGCTTGCTGGTCTCAACTACGCACCACTACGGAGTTAATCGTTTCCGGAATTGAATATCAGGCAGGCCAAAATCCTCACTTTTTCGGGAAACGAAAATGATGATTCCTTTATGGCGATAAAATTTTACAAAAAACGAGTAGGTCGACCCCCTGTTTTTTTCGCCATTTTAAATTGTCCTTTGGACGGGAAACACTTTAACATACATAAAAAGAAAATCATTTCGTACGTTTTCTCTGGGTTGCGGGTAGAATTTGACACATTTTCATATATTTTAAGGAGTTTTTCAGAAAAGTTGAAGAAGGTTTAAGGAGGATTGCGCGTCTTTCATTTTCAATTTCAATAGCTCACTTGCCTCCTGGAATAATGGCATGAGTGTGCCCATTCGGAAAATATAAACTTTTACAGGGGTTTTCTTAAAGATTTCACATATATTTAAGGCCGAAGACCCGAACCCATGTCTATTTTTAACCGCACATCATTTGGGTGTGGAATGCACCCTTAATGTAGGCTTCATTGCACGGTTATAATACACGAGTAGGCCAAATATTGTATGATCTCCTACACTACATTCGTTAAAAGCGCTTATTCGGACCTTGTAATGACTTGATATGGAACGGGATAGTAAAGTTCATTTATCTTAGTCAGAAATGTTTCGATTTTATGCATACTACATGGTATGATATCATTGTCCTTGCATATATGCTATTTGGACCTATACAGAATTACCTCCCCTTGGTTAGGCACATATGTTACGCTTAGTGACCTGTATGTCCCAATTATTGTCAATGTGAATGTCAAAGTGATTAATTTTCAATACCGATCACACCAGCACCCTGATCTAAAGTGAATGAGAGCGTATTATTCTGGTTTTGTCCCTTTTATCTCGAAGTTTGTACTCCCACCCCCCAATTTTTTGAAAAAGTCGGAATGAAAAATTATTGACAATTTGGCTCGAATTTCAGCTATTTTTGCGTTTATTTTGCTTCTCATGCCTCATTCGAAAGCTGGTCAACGCTCCCGATTTTTGATCATGGCTTTCATTGTCACGGTCAAAGCATAATGCTATAATATTTTTATTGAGCTCTGAAACTCTCGATCTTTCAGCAAAAGTCGCAAAAACAAAGATGGGGTAGGGGGAAAGTGATTGACGGCATATCCGATAAAACTGCATACCACAAGCAAGTGTCGCATACCAAGAAACTCGCAAACACTCCCAGATTGGCATAGCCTTGAGAACAGAAATTCTGAGAAAACACCCTAGCCTTAAGGGTGCACTCCACACTAGGCCACGGTTTCGCACAAATGGCCCCTCCCTAATTTCATAATAAGGAAGGTCGCCTGTTTTTGACAGCATGGTAATTCTTCTTCCCTTTCTACTAACTGATATCTATAGTATCACCCTGCTGGACGTAACCATTTCTTCAAACGAGGATATAACATTTGCTTGCTGGTCTCAACTACGCACCACTACGGAGTTAATCGTTTCCGGAATTGAATATCAGGCAGGCCAAAATCCTCACTTTTTCGGGAAACGAAAATGATGATTCCTTTATGGCGATAAAATTTTACAAAAAACGAGTAGGTCGACCCCCTGTTTTTTTCGCCATTTTAAATTGTCCTTTGGACGGGAAACACTTTAACATACATAAAAAGAAAATCATTTCGTACGTTTTCTCTGGGTTGCGGGTAGAATTTGACACATTTTCATATATTTTAAGGAGTTTTTCAGAAAAGTTGAAGAAGGTTTAAGGAGGATTGCGCGTCTTTCATTTTCAATTTCAATAGCTCACTTGCCTCCTGGAATAATGGCATGAGTGTGCCCATTCGGAAAATATATACTTTTACAGGGGTTTTCTTAAAGATTTCACATATATTTAAGGCCGAAGACCCGAACCCATGTCTATTTTTAACCGCACATCATTTAGGTGTGGAATGCACCCTAATGTTAAGAGATAGAACGCGACGCGACGTCGCTCTGTTTAAACGCGACGTCGCCCACGACGTCGCCCTTCCCGTCGCCTTCCGGTATTTTAGGACAAAATCGATCTGCGCATGCTTAGGGAGCAGCTATTGCGATGTGTATCGTATGGCGAGGCCGTCATTTCATGAATGATCTCTGCCATTATCAATGAAGAAAATGTCAGCGTAAATGAATAATGATTATCCTGCATTATCGTATAGCTTTTAAATGGTGTTAAATATTAGTCCATGCTTGGAATGTTATGAAGTTATCTCTCGGAAAGTCTGCAACTCGCTGTGTTGTACTGTACAAATTATATCTTCGCTTCCAAACAATATACGCAACCCCCACATCCGTACATCGTCTTGAATTTCTTTATTCCCATTGGATTTACGCGTGTATGTGTGTGTTGCTTTTCTGTGTGCTTTTATGTGTTTGTGTTTTTCAGTTGTTCTTACAGTATACCTCCTTATGTGACCACATTTACCAGGCCGTCGAAAACATCCTTTTATTTACTGCTGTCCAACACTGTATACCGTTACTTAACCTGTCACGTCCCGACAGATTGTAGTGTAGATCTATAAGCTTTCAATTTAGCGGAGAGAGATTGTCCTATAACTAAAAAAAAAAAATTATGATGGAATTGAAGTTATTTTGTTCTTTCTACTCTTTCTAAGAACTGATTGAAGAATATTAGTACTTCCGCACTCTTTAAATCGTCCGACATTTCCACGATCGTTCTAGACGATTGAACTTAAAAATCAGGACGAGTTCTTGGAGTTCGAGTAAGTTGCTCTTAACTGCAGAGATTCTTTCCTCATTTTCAAGAAAAACAAATCATCCTTGAAACACAATTGTCGTCAAATGGCTTGAACAAAACCTGGAACAAAATCCATGAATTATTTTAAGAGTGCATATCAACGAGATTTGAATTTTTCTTGAAATTGAGGAAAGAACCCCTGCAGTTACAAGGACGTAGACAAGTTTTCAGATTTGGGGCGGGGGGGGAGCTATACTATGACAGCACAATAAGGCGAGGGTCCAGGGGCCGCCTAGGCCCCCGAAGCTCCAGGATCCCAGATGACTGGAGATGCGTTCTTGGCCTTTCCCAGTGAATAAAACTCAACATTAAAACGCACACGTTGTAACCAGTTTTTTTTTGTCTTTTCTTGCTTTTATGTGTGGGTATTTTCTTTACAGGGTTATTAAACCTCAAATTTGGTCAACACAAAAAACCTTGTGCAAACTAATTAGCTCAGCGACTCATCCAGGTTGTGGTTTTGGAGGGAATACGTGTTTCGTACATTTTGGAGGGAATTTATACAGTAGTTTTGTGGGTTCCGAATCACGGTGACTTGCGGATCACTTTCCTAATGAACGCCTTATATTTCTTGCAATACAGTATCTGTGTAAATCTTTTCTATTTTTATTGGAACGTCTGTTTCTGTGGACCCAAATAAATGTCGAACAACCGACCTGCGTTGTTTGTTTCTCGTTCAATTCGGCATGGTAATGCTTCCAGTACCACGCAATGGCAAATCCACGCTGGGACAAAAACGCGTGTGATTTCTTAAGTGTTGAATCTATGAGAAAGAAAATGGCTCCAAGTGGTAATTTCAGTATTCGTTTCAGTTTTCAGTGACTGAATCATATTAATGGTCAAACACAATATCTAATGATTTGCGATAACCCTTAACTCGCCAGCATTGTAACATAATGCGGCATTAGAGATGTCAATTCCGGATTACGAATTGTGACATTGAAGACTGCACAGGGACAAATGTCTCCGGCAAAGTTATTGCTTTAGAATAATTTTAGATCACAGAACGGGATAGTCTTCACCGCCTCCACCCCCCACCCCACCCCATCACACACATACCAAAGATTTCAAAATTAAAGATTTCATTATTAAAACTGGGAAAATATATCTGTGTGTCCTTTCCTCTATTTTCTTTTGTCCAAATATAGATGCTAAATAGATGTCCGATGTCTACTTAGAGAGTTTATATATTGTAATCTTGAATATGCGAGTAGAATTCGTTCAGCTGTAAGAAACACGATGGAACGTGTGTGTAACTTTCTTAAATTTGAATCTGAATTCCATGCAGTATATCAGGTCAGATGGGGAAACATTTTCGACAGGTTTCTATTGAACCAGGTCCGTCAGGTTCAATCTTAAATGAATGGTGTCGTCCGTGAACAAATAACGAACTATCGAAATCGTGAGAGAATTAATTTTAGTTAGTGAGGATAATTTTCGTATATGGCATGATCAGACAGATCAGGCCGTCGTTGTCTATGAAAAATATCTGCCTCAGTAATGGCAATCCAACAAAGTCCAAGCATGTGATACATCATTTTTCGCCTATTGGGATATTGGTGATAGATGACCACTCAGGCTTTACAAAAAAATATATATATATATTCTCAGCGGCTGTAACGACCGCTAGATGGCGTGATCCGCTTCTTACCAAAGTGATTCGCAACTGCCCGCGCTGGTGCACTGAGACGAACATGATTTTCTCATTGATTTACAAGTTCGATTAGAGAATTTTATACATGCAATTATCGACGACAGATTTTCGTAGAAAATAAGGCCAGGAATCACTCTCAACTCTTAATAACACGAGCGCCAGCAGTCTAGATGTAAAAGGCGATTCGGAACTCCCCTATTAACTGTATGCTTAAACATGCCTCGTTTCCTCTGCTTGACCACTTTCCCCTCTGACAAACACGCAGTGGGGAATATGTACCGTATTTCACAAACACGTCTATTTTTGTTTGTCTTACAAATATTTGGGGGGGCATGCCCCCCTTGTCTACGGCCATGAGTTAAGAGCAACTTACCCGAACTCCAAGAACTCGTCTTAAAGGAGGTGTTCGGTTTGACCGTATTTTTTTCCTTAGAGTGTTGCGTTTATAAACCGAAAATATAATTTCCTCTCGTTCACTTGAAAAGTTATTAGCTTGAGAGAGAAAATACTGAATTTTCATATTCTCAATTTTCACCGAGAAGAGATTTGTCAAAAAAATATTACGAGTATTAGAAAATAAGCATTTGTTTGTTTTTGCAATTTTTGGCGATATTCTTGAAGGGAATTCCCTTCATATATAAAATATGACGCCTTTAACCAAAACGAGTCGTACATATCGAAATGCTGTGCGTTTGATCCAAAATGATACTGAAAAATCGTTTTTGTTAAAGGTGTCATATTTTCATAATACTGAAATATGTCAAAATGCTTGTAATGCTCTGAAAGGGTGTCGTTCACCGCCATTCAGCACATGATTCTTCCAGCCGGTAATTGTAAACAGCTTCTTTGGCCGAATGGTTACAGTGTCGGACTACAGACTAAATGAAACGCAACATTTTGGTCCCTTAAAACATATTTTCATTTTTTCTTTTTTTCTCCCATCTTCAGTTTGGACTTTAAAGTGCAAAAATGACGTGAAATGAAAGACAGCGAACTCCTAACGCACATAATCCCTTATTTTATTATAATTTGTGAATAGAATTGCATACAAACAACTCTACACACACAGTCAGACCACTTGTTCAGTGTTTGAATATTCTGACGATCCAGCAGAGCAAAAAAATAATTGTTACACATATATAATTTCGTCTTAGGGCAGCAGAATGTTGTAACTATGAATTGAAAAGTTATAAGATTAAACTTGTCTTATATCAAGGCCTTTATTAAAGAAATGACCATCAACAAGTGGTGACGCTTGCTTTCCCAAGTGATAATGCATGTGCCAATATGTTTTTTTTTTTTTTTTTTTTTTTGCAGTTAGTTCCTTAATTATCGTTCGCTGCGATTTTTTCAGTTTTCGAGTCGGTTTATATATTAATATAACTGATTATTGTTCGTAAATATCTGGGTATGAGAATATGAACCAGAAGAATGAGTATGAGAATACCGTATGAGAATATGAACCAGAAGTTCCCATTAGACTGGCCTCGCCTGTCTGACAAAGAGATGGGGTATACCTGAGCATTACGTCAAAATTTACCGGCCGGCTCGGAGCGAGACAATAGCGCAACAGAGAGCAACTCTGAAGGGGGAAATATCCATCTAAAGCGAACACCTCCTTTGAAGTTCAATTGTCGTCAAACGTCTAGTACGATCGTGGAAATGCCGGATAATTCGAAGAGTGCAGAAAAACTAATATTCTTCAATCAATTTTTAGGAAGAATAGAGAGAACATAATTCTCACGGTAAAATGACTTCAATTCCATCATAATTTCTTTTTTTTGTTCTTCTTGAGAGTTATAGGACTATCTCTCTCTGCTAAATTGAAAGCTAAAAGATCTACTACAATCCGTCGGGACGTGACAGGTTGAGTACCGGTATACAGTGTTGGACAGCAGTATAAATAAAGGGATATTTTCAACGCCCTGGTCAATGTAGTAACATAAGGAGGTATACTGTAAGGATATTTGAAAAATGAAAACACACAAACACATAAAAGCACACATGAAAGCCACATACACATCCACGCGTGTACGGATGTGGGGGTTGCGCATATCTTTTGGAAGCGAAAATATAATGTGTACAGTACAACACAGCGAGTTACAGACTTTCCGAGAGATAATTTCATAACAGGTATCATTCCAAGCATGGACTAATATTTAACACCGTTTAAAAGCTATACAATAATGCAGGATAAGCATTATTCATTTACGCCGACATTTTCTTCGTCGATAGTGGCAGAGCTCATTCATCACCATACGACCCACATCGCAATAGCTGCTCCTTAAGCATGCGCAGCTCGATTTTGTCCTAAAATACCGGAAGGCGACGGGAAGGGCGACGTCGCTAGCGACGTCGTGGGCGACGTCGCGTCGCGTTCCATCTCTTAACATTATAAGAACGCGACGGGAAGGGCGACGGGATGGGCGACGTCGCCCATCGCGTCGTGTTAATTAAAGCGACGCGCGACGGGAAGGGCGACGTCGTTGTCGACGTCGCGGGCGAAGTCGTGGGCGACGTCGCGGGCGAAGTCGTGGGCGACGTCGCGTTTAAAAAGGGCGACGTCGCGTCGCGTTCTATCTCTTAACATTATAAGAACGCGACGGGAAGGGCGACGAGAAGGGCGACGTCGCGGGCGACGTCGTGGGCGACGTCACCCTTCCCGTCGCCTGCGACGCGCGACGCAAAAATGGCCGAAATGGAACGCCATAGAAGAGTCTACCATATTGTTATTCGAATGCAGCATCGCTAACGACCTGCTCCTGCGATGAAAGAGAGCATTGGTGTTAGTTTGTAAATAATTTATATTCGTTTGAGGTACGAATTAGAATATAACTAATCTTTCTTCTGGATACATGTATATACCATTTCCTCTTCCTCGTTTATCGTGCTTCGATTCCCGCATTCCGGATCACGATCCAACTATTTACACTTCTCAATTGACGTTATTACCAGCTGTTGTTGTTTCCGGACTTTCTCGTGGCACAGCTACTGCGATAACGTCACTGACCATAGAGTGACGTCATTAGCGTGGCCATTATTCAAAAGTGTTAATTCATCTGCTAAATTGTGATTTTTTCTTTATTATACTTCTTATACTTCTCTATTCAGCTAATTCGTGGTCGAACAATCAGCTTAAGGTCCATAAAGAAGATGGTCACATCATAAACACCCCAGCGTTGAATCTGACGCACTTCTATCGATTTTTGAGTTCCAAAAAATCCACTGTTTCAGTAAATTTATTTTTTTGTCATCAGTGCGACAACATGTATATTCAACATTCGTTGGCGTTCTCTTGATGCGCATCTTAGTTCCGTATGAAGTCCAAGGATCAATATATATTATCGTCTTGATCATGATAATCACTGATGCGTGAATCGATTCAGACTGCGTTTTCTTTGTGTAATATAGACAATAGCCAAGCTATACCAAATACACAAATCCACGAAAACGATATTTACTTTGTAAAACGTTGAACAATTGGATACGGTACCTAATGTTTTTTTTAAATGATGTGAATACCTCTTCATGTTTATTGTGGTTCGATTTACCGATTCTCTGATCACGATCCAACTCTTCACCTCTTTGTTGTTTTGTTTCCGGATTTGACACACTGTAATAATTGACGACATGTTTAACGTGATCAAAATGAATCATGATTTTGTCCCAACTTTTGGGACATGCGAGTACGTACATGTTCCGTTTGAAACGGCTTCATGTTTCAATTTGAAACCCGTGTCATCTTCATAGTGTTTATGATGTCTCAATATGAGACATGTCTTTGTTAAGCATGTGTTCGTTGAAACATGTGGCATCCTGCATAGTGATACATGTGTTGTATGTACATGTCTCAATCGGAAACTTGTTACGGCCGACTACATGTTTCAAAATGAAACCTCTAAGCCCAAACAGGACTTTGTCCCAACTTTTGGGATATGTCACAAGTGAAACGGGTCTAAATATGTCTCAAACTTGAAAGTGTTTCAAAACAGTCTACCCCCAAAAACATTACAAGTTACATGCCTGTGAAAGAAACTGAAATTAACGAAACACTTATCAAATTCAACTTTATCAGTTTTTATTCTCTTATCTTCTATGGAAGTCAAACTCAGGTATAACAATAACCATAGGCAGGGAACTTTAAAAATTAACGGCTCAGGTTAACATTGACTTATTATAATTTCAGACAGATACATCTTCACTACATCATAATCCCTGATGTGAACCCATCTATCATAGAGTGAAAATTGTTCTTGACAATAATGTACTCAAGTTCTGGTTAACAATATCACTGATTCACACTAAACTTGTATACTATTTACATTCAGATATTAAAGAAAATGATAATTTACTCAAGTTGCCGTATTGATTTGTTGACACAACACGGACTACTCCAGCACACAGGAAGCAATTATTAACAGGGGTACTATTTTACAAATATACACCCTAAGTCTTGCTAATATAATTTTATTTGTATAACTTGTATATGATTTAATATGTTACTCGTGATAACTATCTCTGACACGACAGTCATTTTTAGGGAATGGAATACGGATCGTGGATGATTATTAAAATCACGGAGGTCTGGACTCGTTGCAACAGTGATCACATTCAGGGAGAAGGGAGAATCATTGTTTTATGCACTAACAGTATTCAATATTCAGAAAAAAAGCGGCAGCATTGATGACATAAAAACATTTGCTGTTTCTTCCAATGCGTACTCTCATCAACGTAAATTTTATGGCAACCCTGCAATGTATTTTGTCGGTATGCTATCACTCTTAACCCTTCCGAACACGGAGGGGCGTCATGCCCCCACCCCTATTCAACTTTCTACGCTATCTCAGAAACAGCAAAACATTAGGAACTGACACTGCGTACATAAAGCGCATATCAGGTTATTTTGGCGCCATTTTCATACCCTTCTGTGCAACTACTATTTTATTTCACATCGGAAAATTATTTCTAATCTACTCTGTAGTTTTCCTCGCGGAACGTAGTAAAAATTAAAAAAAAAAATCGAAATATCTCGACGAATAATCGACCAAAATGCGTATTTAAAATATGACGTAAGTGTGAAGTCTTCAAAGCCCTCATCTTGCATTTTTTTTGCACTTTTTATTACAGCCTGACCAAAATATATATCTTTGGAAGTTTTAGATCTCTAGCTCAAAGAGTGAAACAATATTGAGTGAGGCGAGGGCGCGTGTCAAATGTTTTCTCCCCAGGCCTGGGCAAGCCTTAAATATCCTTGGCCCGGAAGAGTTAAATTATGATGCAAATAATTCAATCAAATTGGTCAGTCTGTTAATTTAATCCTGAATGTGAACAGATAACTTCACGATTGCTAAGGATCAGATATAAATATCTGGAAGTCAGTGGTGATCATATTCGACGGTTTACAATATCTTTTTTTATCAGATTGATAAATTGATGCGGCAATGTATTCCCGAGTTACGGTTAGATCGGTGTGAAGACGACGAGGTGTTTAATACCATCCATCAGACAGCAGTCACACCACTATCTGTCATTTACCCCGCATTCCTTAAGACACGTCGCCTTTGCGACTCGTTTGTACGTGTTTCAGCTTTGATGTTTCAAATAGCTCTTCGGGTCATTATAGTGAAACCACAACGCGAGAGAAACCTGTCACAACCCTCAAATAGCTGCATCGTTACGTCTATGAGACATGTTTTTTTATGGACAAATAGGTTGAAGCCTGTAGCATTATGAAACATCGCACATGTTACCCATCTCAAAATGAACCCAGAAGCGTTTAGAGTTCATTACATGTCTTCGCACGTGATAAACTCGAAACTCTTCTCTCATTCTCAAAGAGAGCCGTGTCTACCCGCGGGAGACCAAAGCGACTCTCATGTAAACTGGTGACATTTTTGAATCTCCAATCTCAAAGCGAGGCAGCATGACATCATTCTCAAAGAGAGCCGTGTCTACCCGCGAACTACTTCCTGTATTAGATAACTCGCTTTCACGGCCAAGTATACATACCGACAATAATTTGTTCGCGATTGATATGCTCAGAAACGGAAAGAGTCATTTCCCAGTTATATAGCCCACGTTATGTTTAGCAATTCGCTTCTAACTCGGCGGAGTCAGCAGGTCAGTGACAAGCCAGATAATCATACGCCGCCTACTCACCCCCCAAATTTTGGGGGGATGGCTCCCATTTACGCGTGAGACTCTTTCTCGCAGTAGGGAGTCTCGCGAGACGAGAATGACTCTTCTCTCGGACTCCTCTAAAATTTGGCATACATGTAGGGGTTTCTTGCCACAATTGATGTCAATTGGTGAACATTGCGCTTAAGCAAGATCTGTCAGTAGGTGGCGACAATATCTCTCGTTTCCGTCAGTTCGTGCAAGTTATTCCTTTCGCACGCGATATAATCACAACGTTTCATAACATTCCTCTGAAAGAAGGTGGCGCGCTTTTGCGGCCCTTTTGTCCCCTTTTAGGTGTTACCAGTCTACTCGATGTTACAAGCCGAGTGATTGGAGTGAGGTTGACTCTCAAATATCCTACGAGAGCTCACAGTCAGCGATTCACATCACAGGAAAATCAAATGAAACTTCATGAATCTTGAAGCAAGTGCATGACTCAATGATTCCACAGCATATTTTCTTGCCAGTGTTAATATTTATACCAGTTATAATCAACCAGTATGTGAATATGCTATATATTATGTTGTTTACAACGGAAAAAACTATGGCTGCCATTTCAGCGGGGGACCTAGCATCCTCTGGCTGTTGTTTCAGTTTTGGGAGTCACATGAGTTTTCACATGGGGGAGTAACGTGATGTATTGCTCCATTCTGACATCAGCCAAAGACAAAGTTACCTCCCTTCGTTCCTAGGTTTTAACATTGCCGCAAAACGTCCTAAAACTTACGAGATCACCACAAGTGTTGTGAAGATTATACCTACATCTGAAATCAAATTCTTTGATAGGGTTGAAAAACTCTTGGGCAGACAACATGCACATTTGTGAGAAGATGTTTGGGTGATAATTCCAGCAGTGGTATAATTGACAAGACATATGTGAAAATTAATTCTGCTGGGAGTTTGTAATACAGCGAGACCACAGAAGAAGAGTACTGCAGAACATGTCAATACAAGCGCTTATGGTATTAAAATGTTGTAGTTTTTTCGCACACGACGCCTCCATTTTTCTTCCGTTCAGCTGTGACAGAGGTTAGAATGATGCAATACATAACGTGACTTTCCACCCTCAGGTGAACATTCGTGTGACTTTCCACCAAGAGTCTCAAATATTTAACTCAAAACTAAAAATAAAAATATAAAACAACTTGAACCAAAACTAGAACTAAAAAAAAAAAAATTATAAAAACACAAAAAATACATAATAATAAAATTGCATAAAAACTGAAATAAAAAGCATTTCGTATATGTGTCATCGAAAGAACTTTTTATCATAGTGGTATGGTTAGCAGTGGATGTCTTCGTCGATGTTGTTGTTGTTAATTTTTTTTTTTTTTTTTTCAAGAATATAATGTTTCCCCAACTTTTCATACACCACAATGACAGTGGATATCATAAAGATGCGTTCTATACGACCTAATCCGATCTACACACCCCTCATCTACTACATCTGTATCTACAATATCAGGTGATGGATGAAGTATGTCAAAGAATTCGCCACGATCTCCCGACGTGTCACTATTCGGCAAATTCTTCTCTTCATACATAACCACATGACTGTCTCAGTTGATCAATGACGTAGCCCGGCCTCGTTTTCGATCTCAAGATATGCTGTCTAACTGGGGAAATGTTGTGTAGTAATTGGCACTCTGTATGTTGGTCCAACACAAAAAGCTAGCAATCGAGTCCGAATGACTCCGAATGGAAGAGACCTTAACTCGTGGTATTCTCCACGCCCGTTGAGATTTCACCATACTATTTGTTTGCTTGGCCAAGTATTATCTACGTGTATTTTTAAGACATTTCCTTATAGTCCGGGATGTTAGGGCATAAAAGAGACTGTTTGGTTCAGATTCTTCCAATAGCACCAAATTTGGCCCATATGTCGCCCATACAATACCTTTTCGATTTTTGACGGGCGCCAAGGTAGTCGCCCCCTGGGGCCGCCATATTGGCGAAATTCATTATGGCCGCCACCCGGGTTAGAGGTCAATCGTATTTAAAACAACAAAATGGCTAGAATCATGAATAATACAACTTTTTAGTGGTTATCGGTGTCGGGGAATCTGATTCTGATCTTATTTCAACGATTTGAGGTCAAGGTCACCCTAAAGGTCATTTTGGGGTCAAATTCGTCATTTTTAGTGGTTTTTAGTCGAGATATACAAACTAACTCATTTTAGACCAAAAGGGCTAGAATCACAAATAATACCATAGGGCTTTGTGGCATTAGAATTAGATTCTGACCTTATTTTGACGATTTGAGGTCATGGTCACCTCATTTGAGAATTAGAGGTCAAAGATCAACATTTGCTACTAAAAACAATCGAAAAAAGATTATTCAGGAACAAATGTTACTAAAATACTTCGGAGACGACATCTGCTGACAAAATGCTAAAACTATGCCGCTACGTGCATTTAAATGTTCAAAATACAAAACAAAGACCGCTTAAGCAACAGTATACCAATGATTACTTTTACTACCTATGCCTTCTGGCTCGCGCTCTATGATGCCAGCAATAAATATTACTTGTCATCACCGCCCTCGTTATTAACGCACCCGCCTTCGCATTTGCAGAGGGTCGTGTTTCGGACATCGGCACAGTTGCATTTGCACCTTCCCGTGCATGCCTTGAGTCAGCCGCAGTGCATGAGAATGGCATATGCCATAGATGTGTCGCTGAGAGTGGTCCATAGCGGTTGCCATGTACTGGTGCAATCTTTGTGCCAGCTCCACTCACTGAAGTCAAGGATTTCCTGCTGGAGTGAAGCGACTCCAGTAGAAACTCGCTTGCAGCAGCGCTCGCTTCACATGCTGCAAAAGCGCGGCTTGGGAGGTGGGATGTTTTCCAGCGATCTGGTTGCAGTAGTGAAAGTGATGTTTGGCCTCATTGACACCGGCTGCACCACATCCCTTGCTGTACATTGGTACGATGAAGCGTTCTATAAGCTCCATATACACGGACTCGAGAGTGTCAGGATCATGCGTGAGAGCCACTAGTGTGTCGGTGGGGTCCGATATTCTTGTATAAGCTGCCCAGGTGATCTTTTTGCCACATCCAAGAAACTGTGACGTCGCCTTGCACCCCGTTAAGCTGTGAAAGAGAGGTAGTCCCACGGACTTTGACGGACCAAGATAGGAACAGATGGTTTGGACTGGAATGCCACAATACTTTTTCCTAAACCCCTAAAATCCCGAAGTATGAATGGATCAGCGGCTTCTTAAAAAATGTTAACAAAAAGGAGCCGTTCTCATTCATCAGCACACAGGTCTCCAAGACTGACATGAGCGGAAAGCTCCTTCTGTGTACCCGTTTTGAGTCCGTGTTCTTCAACAGGCGTTGTGACCTCACAATACTTCAACCGTGCAACCATTCCGAGACGGACACCAGGGTCCTCCTGCATCTAGCACATGCCACGGAGGAGGGTCATACAACAGCCTATGTTCGCACGATGGACAGCGATGTCCGGTCTTTGGAGACCCTCGGTCTATCGGAACTCTTGGTGGACTTCGCTACTGGAAAAAAATATTGTGACATTCCAGTCCATACCATTTGTTCCGATCTCGGTCCGTCAAATCCTTGGCAGTATCCCTTTTCCACAGCCTTACTGGGTGCGACCCGACTTCACAGTCTCTTGATAGCGCAAGCCAGAAGGTATAGGTGCTAATAATCATTGGTATATTGTTGCTGAAGCGGTCTTGTATTGTATTTCGAACATTTAAATACACAGCGGCGTAGCGGCATAGTTATAGCATTTTGTCAGCAGTCATCATCTCCGAAGTATTTTAATATAATTTGTTCCTGAATAATCTTCGTTCGATTGTTCTTAGTGGTAACTGTTGATCTTTGACCTTTGACCCCAAAATGGGGTGACCTCAAATCTTCAAAATAAGATCAGAATCGGAGAATGCCACAAACCTCTATGGTATTATTTGTAGTTCTTTTGGTGTTATACCTAGAATTGACCTCTGATTCGGATGGCCTCTATCGCGACTCTCAAATGAAATATTGCCCCGAATCGCCAAAATAACGCCAGATTCGGGTTACTCAACCCTGGAAACCAATAGAATGAGGCAGTTTATATATCTTGCCCCCAAACCACTGATAATGGCGAATTTGTCCCCAAAAGACCTTTAGGGTGACCTTAAAGGGTGAGCTTTACCTCAAATCGTTGAAATAAGATAACAATCAGATTCTCCGACCCCCAAAACCACTAAAAAGTGCTATTATTCATATTTCTAGCCCTTTTAGTTATTTAACTACGATCGACCTCTAACCTGGGTGGCGACCATATTGAATTTCGCCGAATATGGCGGCCCTAGGGGGCGCCCGTCTTGGCGTCCGTCAAAAATCGAAATAGTATGGTATGGGCGACATATGGGCCAAATTTGGTGCTTTTGGAAGAATGTGAACCAAAAAATCCCTAACAGCCCTGACTATTAGGAAATTGTTGAATGGATTACATGGGTTCCAATTTAAAATATCAGGATCTCGAAATAATTACAAAAGACGATATCTTCATTCTCAGTACAGAAAAATAGTGGATTCACCTTCGTTGCTTAATCCTAACAGTGCTGAGCGATGCCTGACCCATTTCACATAGGATTATGCAAATAGACCAAAAAATGACGCCAATTACACTCGTGGAAAACTCAGAAAGTGTTAGCTCTGAAAATCCACTAAGATTGTCAAAGCTTAGAAGATACGTACATGGCTTTCTTATCGATCTTTGAATGCCTGGGGAATTCTTAGGATCTTGTATCTTTTAGATGGGTAAATGGCTCCAGGTCAGGTGCAATATAGAGGCACCCAAATAAAATACTTCCACTACAAGAAATTGTTCAATTGGCATGAAGTACAATATTATATTGTATACTTAGAATAATTTCAAGACACCGAGTCTCATGATTCTCGAGTAACATGGCCGTGAAGTAGTGCATTCGTGCAAAATAGTTGATTCTGATGTGAAAACAATTCTTATTGTTCTCTGTAAACATATAAAGATAAACGATAACCAGAACCAGATTTGTTCTACGACTACGTATTGAAACAGCGGGTATGCTGTATCAAGCTGGTTCTGGTTATCAGTTATCTTCTTATGATTAAAGAAAGAAATATGAGGTGTTTTCGCCTCAAAATTGACGATTTTGCACGCATGCACTACCTCACGGCCCTGTTATTCGAGAATGATGAGACTCAGTGCCTTGAAACTTTTCTGAGTATACAGTATAATATTGTACTTCATGCCAACTGAACAATTTCTTGTAGGCTATATGCAATATTTTATTTTTGGCACTTCTGTCGCACTTGTTCTGGGGCCATTTACCCATCTAAACATACCTGGTCCTTTCATCATGATTGGATCATTCATTATGGTTGTTTGTACTCACGATGCCTCTTCGATCGTTTCTGATCACATTTATTATTTATTTATTTATTTCTGTCTCACCATCCCTGTTGGTTACAATAGTGTACATGTTAAAACACAGGATGCCACTCTGTAAGAGTTATGAGAGACATTAAACATTCTCAATAGTAAAATATATCAATTAAAATACATTAATGGTATTGAATATTCCGTCGTCTTTCCCGAATATTATGGCAGGTTTTTACTGTGGCTTATTGGTGCCATATTATAAAACGTCTAATTTTCTGTATGAAACGTCGTATTATCTGTATCTTTTCGAAATTCTCATGACGGGAACCGATTTACTGTAACGATACCGTTTTCAGTTTGGAAAGGGTAATCACACAGAAAATGCAGCATGAATCACAATGAAAATTAGAAAATCACACGAAAAATGCGGAATCACAATGAAAATCATTTTCTCCGCAGTGGAAACATTTTCTTGGCGGTGAAAATATTTTCTCCGCGGTGAAAATATTTTCTGTGCAATGGAAACATTTTCTCCGCGGTTGAAATATTTTCTCCGCGGTTGGAATATTTTCTCTGCGGTGGAAACATTTTCTCCGCGGTGTAAACCTTTTCTCCGCGGTTGAAATATTTTCTCTGCGGTTGAAATACTTTTTCCGCGGTCGAAATATTTTCTCCGCGGTGAAAACATTTTCTCCGCGGTAGAAACATTTTCTCCGCGGTTGAAACATTTTCTCCGTGGTTGAAAGATTCTCTCTGCGGTTGAAATGTTTCCTTCGCAGTTGAAATAATTTTCTCCGCGGTGGAAATAATTTTCTCCGCGGTGGGATTGAGTCGTATCTTGCTGGTTTGACAAAATGGCGGATATCTGAAAGCGAGGCTTATAAATATCACGTGAATTTCCTCCGCGGAGACTTTTTTTCCACCGCGAAGAAAATGTTTTCACCGCGGCGGAGAAACTGTTTCCACCGCGGAGAAAATGTTTCCATCGCGGAGAAAATGTTTCCACAGCGGAGAAAAAGGTTTCCACCGCGGAGAAAATATTTTCACCGCGGAGAAAATGTTTCAACCGCGGAGAAAAGTTTTCAACCGCGGAGAAAAGGTTTCAACTGCGGAGAAAAGGTGTCAACCGCGGAAAAAAGGTTTCAACCACGGAGAAAATATATCCACCGCGGAGAAAATATTTCTACCGCGGAAAAAATGATTTTCGTTGTGATTCTGCATTTTTATTTGATTTTCTAATTTTCATTATGATTCATTCTGCATTTTCCAAACTGAAAACGATATCGTTACAGCAAGTCGGTTCTCGTCGATTTGCCGTGAACGTTCAAACCAAAAACATACAGATAATACGACGTTTCACATCGAAAATTAAACGTTTTATAATATGGCAATATCAAGCCATCGTAGGTTTTAGCACTAGTTTTAATCAGACTTTCAGTACTCAGTGTTATCGACAGTATATCACTTATTGGTTGATGGTGAAAACTTTCATATTCGAGAGCATCAATCTCCATCATTAAATCGTATCTCAAATCATCATAGGCTGGACACTCCAACAGTACATGGTACTCATCCTCAACAACATTATTACAGATCGGACAAATTCGATTTGCCAATTCTAAATTCTCGAAACGACCGGTTTCTGACCTTATCGGTGCCACGCCCATTCTAAACTTAGCGAGAGCACTTCTGTGTGACTCTGGCATTAAAAAAGATACATAAGCTTCCTTACAAAAAACCTTCTTAAAACTTCTATACGTTCTTAATTTTCCACTTTCTCGTTCCACATTTTTCAGTCAGTTGAAAACATTTCATGCATTTTCCCATGGATTTTACGAAGAACAACTTTTTTTTACAACATATTTGTATATTTGCCGACCCCTAAGAAAAATCGTTCTGCTTTATGTTGTACAGCATTTATACAGGTATATTTAGATGTTCCCCTAATTGCAACTCCATAGGTAATTACCGGGACTACCAGACTATCATACATTTTTGTGAAAACCTCATATGGGACGCCCCCGAATTGCTTGCATTGGGCTATTGCTAATCCCAAGGCACGGCTCGCCGATTGTGCAACACACTTTGCCATAGCCCCGTAATCTGAATGCTCAGTCAGCAGTAGCCCTAAATCAACCTCCCCACAGCGCATGCTCCATTTCACAGGCACATTAACATCCCTGCCTCCAATAGCGGAACTTGACCTTTATGACCGGGTTGTGACGTATAAGGCCACGCCTCCTCGAAGGACAAGCCAACACGAGGTTTTGTTTACATCCATCCGAACAACTCCCTCATTTTGCACATGGGCGAACTACTTCCCCATAAGATCACACACATCGACTGCGAAATATAATCTCTTAAGCTTTATTTTCATCATTACGTCAAATGGAGAAGTAACAAATAATATAAATTCATCGAAACATTCGACATATGGCACATTCAGTATCATCTGATGTCACTTCCGGCGATGTGAGCGCGGCCGGGAATCCTGTCCAAAAATCTGACTGGTGGCTGGGGAAGTATTAGACCCCAGCGAGGTGGTTGGCCCTAAATATGTATAGCGGTCTCAGGATTCGAGTAATTTATCCCCACATGTGAAAACGTGACTAGATTTTGGTACTGAAGGTGGACGGAAATGGACTGCTTTGGATTTATGGGAATTGAGATTCATCCGTTTTCACCACACCATTGGAATAGGAAATCCAGTAAAACTTGGAGATCTTCACTTGTCTCGGCAATCAAAACCAAATCATCTGCATACACAAAAGTAGAAACAGTTGCTCATTTTCAACAGTCACTCCTTTACCAGAATCTTTCATCCAAATAACCAGATCGTTTACATACAGATTGAACATCAAAGGGGAGAGAACACATCCTTGTTTTAGACCACAAGTTACCTCGAACCAGTCTGTGTAAAACACATTTATACGAACGCAACTAAAATCTCATAATACAAGGATCTAATTACAGCCATGAATTTGTGGGGAATAATGTAATTGCTCAGCGTTCCCCAAAGTCTACCTCTATCAATTGTATCGAATGCTTATTGGAAGTCAATAAAGGCCACATAAGTTGATTGTCTCTTTTTCTTTCTACTTTCTATTACAGAAGTGAGAGTTTGAATCTGGTCAACCGTGCTTCTACCACGCCTAAATCCGTTTTATTCATCAAGTAACAATTCAGATTTTTCAACATATATAAACGGTTATTGAACAGAACAGTTTGTATGCTGCAGCATTCTCGATCCACCAGAGACATTCTACCACATTGCCTCTGGCTTATAATGGAAGCAAGCGTAGAATGTGATAAATATTCATGTGCGCGAAGAGTCATGTGACCTATCACATGACAGCAGATATGTCCTACCCAAGCGGCCGTCAGGATATATGTCCTCGTTCTGTTCTAAGAAGTTCAACACGTTCCGTAGTGTAATGGTTAGCACGCCGAGTTCAAATCTCGGTAGAACCTGATGTTTTCTTTTTTCCCTCTAACATTTGTTTTCGTTATTTTTCATCGATGCAGCTATTTGTACGTCTCATTGAAGATTGGAAATGTGTATTTCGTTCTGTTTTCACAGATTTTTCACATTTAAAAAAATCCTCTACAAATTCGACAATTTCGGCGTGTTCCTAAGCTTTCCCATAAAATATATTTTATCGATCACTTGCTTGATCCATAAGCCTATTCCAAAATTAAATATCGTAAGCGAACATCTTTCTTTCTCAAGATGGAAGCTACAGCCAATTTCTGGTGATCCAGTACACTGAACATTGAACCTGTCACAGATAGTCCGCATCAGCTTTTCCTCCATTTTTCGTGGAAAATGCGCAGGTTTGCGCAGTTCGAGTAGCCAAGTGTGTTGGCTGGACAAGGACTAGATAAAACAGCCGCTGTGATTGGCCACCTAAGAACAGCCGGCACATACTTGAACTGGGCTCTTTATATGCCACAGCGTTTGTCGGAGTATGGCGTAGGGCATAGCTCAGGTATGAAAGCATACGGAAATGGGGCAAGAAACTACTACAACAGTCTGTTACTTATTCAGTACTACCGCATACTAAACTCAGAGCTGTAATTTTATCAGACTCGCTCAGTGTACTCCAGGCAATGAATAATTATGTCTGGAATAAATCATCGCCATTATTCTATGAAATATTTTATCTGTTAACTACCTTTACTTATGAAAATATTTCGTCTATTTCGAGTGGATCCCTGGTCATTCCAATATATTAGGGAATGAGTTAGCGGACCAACTTGCAAAGAAAGCACTTTTATCACAACGCATATCAATTGACATTGGTTTATCTGTTCAGGAAATCATGTCCAACGTACGAACATATTTTAATAATGTATGGCAGAGTGATTGGGACACTTCCAATAAGGGTCGAGTTTACTATAAGTATCAAAAAAGTGTTACATCCGGGGCTTTCCATTTATGGTGTCGTAAAGCTGAAGTTTTTGTTTTCAGACTTTTAACTGGTCATATTGCTTTAAATAAATACCTGTTTCGTATCAATAAGCACCCCACTGGGCTTTGTGATGTGTGTATGGTGGATGAAACAGTTCACCATTTATTATTATCTTGTGGACGGTATGACAACGAAAGACGTTTATTTTTTAACAATCTTATACATACAGGGGTATTTAATCCAACGGCGGAGAGCATCTTATATCCAGTAAGGAATCGAGAGAAAGTGTTTACTGCTCTTGCCAAGTTTTTAATTAATACTCGTAGATTTTAATGGTATACTATCCTACATCTACTGAACTGCATGGTTTATTTCATAAGTAAACTGTCAACTGTCCAACATGTGTAGTTAAATAACTATTTCTTGTACATGTTGTATGGATAATACAATTATGGTGTATACAAGTTTGTGTAATTTTAATTAGTTGACCGCTGCTAACACGAAGTTATGTGCTGTATCGGAATGCTGTTATATATGTGCTTTCATCATTCTTTTTTTTTTTTTGTCTCTCTGAATACCTACTTCAGGATATTATATATATATATAGGTATATTTTCTTACAAGTAAACTCAATACATGTCCTTGTGCGAATCATTCTTAATGAATGGCATGCGCCATCAACTTATAAACTGAACTGAACTGAAACAGGAAAATGAACCGAGTTCGTGGACCCAATTTTTTTTATTTTTTGGTATAAATAAAGGTTTATTTTCGTACAAGTAAACTCAATAAATGTCCTGGTGCGAATCATTCTTTATGAATAGCATGCGCCATCAACTTCTAAACTGAACTGAACTCAATTCTCCCTCTGGCACTGAGGAGCGGTATGCAGGGGAGAACATCAGGACACATCAAACACAATCCACATGACGTCATAGTTCTTCTAGGTAAAACAAGCGCATGTGCGAAGCATATGCGTAGTATGAATATGCTGTAAACACAGGCTCTTGTAGAGTGATTCTGTGGCCGAATGTTTAGAGAGGTTCGGCTATTGTCACGAAGGTCGTGAGTTCGGGCTGTGGCCTCGGCGACAATGATTGATTGATTGAAATTGTAGTTTAAGGGCCGCTTCCCATACGGATTTCGCGGCCCATCAACTCAATGTTTTATTTAAATTTCACGGTACATTTCTTTGTTAATTTGCAGCACTAGATATTTAAATAAATAATTAAATAATGCATAACAATAACAATGAGGAAATATAAATACTAGTAGAGAAGAGTCGCTATGTACAAGTCGTTAAGTCTGTTATTGGTTTTTATACTGGAAAATATTTGGTATAATCGCGTGGATGATTCCTTTGTCTCGGTACCCCATAGTACGCACAAAGCCGTCCAGAAAAAACTGGGAGAACCAGGGCGTTTTCAGGATTCTTCGAGACGACTTCCCTAACGACGCCCTTGGGAACAGGGTGGGTCCTTCCAGAAATCTGTGCCTGTAACAATTGCTTGGAGTGTGTAGTGGGGTACAGAACGGCAGGTCTACGTCCTATATTACGTGAAAGTCAAAGGATCATATTCTGTGTTGAGGTGTCAGTTCGGTAACATCTAAAAAAAAAAGTGGTAGCGTGTCCGGTGTGGTCTAGGGTCGAGTATTCTGATTCTGGGTGTTCTTGCTATGCGGCGTTGTCACTCTCGGCGCTGTAGGTATTCTTGTAATCGTCATCCGTCTTCTGTTTCAGGTCTTGTCCAACTCGTCTGTGGTCTTCGGTGTTCCTGTATCATATGAAATAGACGGCTTGTAGTCATTCTTGTTTTCTATTGTTTTTCGATGCAATAATTTGATATATCTTCCTCCCAACAACAGGCACGCCCCGAATGTCAGTCACATAATATGAATAGCAATATATAATTAAGACAGCAAATAGATAAACAAATGAATAAATAACTAAACATTTCGATAGATTCAGTACTAGGTGAATACACAAATAAACGGCACTGTATTATTTCTGTATGCATTATCGTTTGATGGCCATAAGGAATTTGTAGGACAATGAGATAGACGGCCCTCAATATCAAGGTAACTCCGCCATCACCATTTCCTATATTTTATGCCGAATACCGCTCGCTATATGCGATTTGGCCGTGCTAATGTTGTCATGAATTCAATTAGATTTGGCCATCGTTTGTTTTGTAGGACAGTGGAACAGGCGGCCCTCAATATCAAGGTAACTCCGTTGTTGCCATGCCTATTTTATTTCTAAATGTGTCTGTGACATTTTGGCCAGATGTTATGTATAGATAGTTTATTATGGCCATAATGTTTTGTATGGCTATGGTGCACACGGCCCTCAATATCAAGGTATCTCCGGCGACAATGATGCTGCAGAGGATAATGATATACCCCTATAAGACAAAGGATCGCGTGGGTTCATGATATTTGATCACATGTGCAGTTGATTAATAGTTATTAAATATCGTCGTCTGGAGTGAGAAGTAATTAATGACAAAGCTATACGGTGTCCTTTGGCCGAACAAATTAACAATGTAACTGAATTTCCATCAAAACCGCGATAAATTAACGCCCCATTAACAAGGTCACTGAACTTGAGCTGTACATAACTCGGCACGCCAAATGCATTTCAATTCTGTAAGGTACTGGACAACCATTATCCCCCATGGTGAGAATATACCTACACGTTCAGCGTCTGCACATTGGTAAAAATGAGTGATTCATTTGAAACAAGAAATATATTCAAAAAATGATGGGCGACCGAATTTAAAGGGGGCGTACAAAATGCTTATTCTGCATATTAATAAAAGTGTTCTTTAAAGTATGTAATTGCGCATTATTGAGCAGAATAATATCGTCCATATTTATGACTTGTGTAATAAACGTAATCCAGCGTTTTGTCTTGAGCGATATCGACACAAGGTATACGGTAAGAATTCATCGATGCTGTTTAGTATGTGTTTGGTTGCACACATTCAAAAATGAGAAGCATCCGTTGCTTCCGACATATCTTTGATACACGGTGCAGGCGATGCCGGTCAACTCGACAACAGCTTGTTGATTTGCTATCCACACCGAAATCGAGAAAAAAAAACCGCGAAAATAAAATGATCCCCTCTTGTAATCCCATACCTGTATCGGGTTAAACATTTCCAGACAAATCTCCCAAAATATGTAAATAAGTCCAGTAAGTGAAAGAGTTGAAACAGCTAGAATATTATTTCAACAGTAGCAATGCTAACTAAGTGTTGAGGCCCAGTGCATTAAGATTTCACCTTCGTATAAAAGTGATCTGCATGTAATTTCTGCTTCAGGATAGCTGTCCCCTTAGAGACAGTATTTGTACCCCCGTGACAATTTGTCGTCTGTATCAGTAAATATACAAGATAACCATAATAAACTATATATTTTATGAAAGCGTACATCGTAGGGATTCCAACTATATGATTTGTATAACCGACATTACTGCTACTGTGTAGAAAATATTCCAATTTTGAAAAATTAAAATGAAAACAATAGCATCCATTTTTCAATTGAAATTTCATGAAAAGTGTTGGTCTTGTTTCAACTTTGATGGTATACCTAGGTAGGAGACAATTCGAACTGGTAAACCCGGTCTCATTTTTTTTAATTTTTGCCTGGTTTTGTTTTTACAGCTATTTTACTAAATTAAATTGAAAAAAACGTACTATTTTACGGTCGTTTGTCTTAAAAGTTGAATAATTAAAAAACTAATCCGAACTTACAAAAAGTGAGATAAAGTTTACTAGATCACCTTATAGGTAACAAGCATGCCAAATTTCAAAAGCGTAGCAAGGATACTTTTCGAGAAATAAACGTTTAAATCTCGGATTTTGTACAAAAATGAAAGGCTAGAAATCGGGCAAAATGTGTCCAGCTGTACATCTGATGAATTAATCAAATTTTTTTGCTTGAATTCTATTGTCAACAACATTTTTAATGTGTCTAATGGGACCTACTCGAATTCCTGTTTATTCTGGATAACCATTACAGTAAGTTTTTTTTTCATCAAGGCGGTTTAAAGTCCAATTTAAACTTTAAAAACTTGCTAAAACTTGTTCAGATGAGAATTGTTCACACCTGTGTAGAACACTTCACGGCGGATGTCTGAGTGAAGTGTCACTGTTATAATTAGAGGAGGAGGGAATTTGGCTTAATGTCACACTCAAGTTTGTTTCACTCATATGGTGACAGTCAGTTTGGTTGGTGGAGGAGGCCGGAGTACCCGGAGAGAACCACCGCCCTTCGGCAAGTAACTGGCAAACTTTCAAACATGGACAAGCTGGGCTCGAACCCGTGACGGTTCAGCAGTGTGAGGCTAGCGGTCAGCAGCGAAGCGTCTTAGACCACTCGGCCACCGAGGGCCCCTGTTATAATTAGAAACAAAAATACGGATGTTTGCATGGTTTTGATCAGAAGGGGGTAGATTAATGTAAATAAGTAGGACTAATAGATAATTAGCTTACCATAATACTGCGGAAATGAGTTTTGGAAAGGGAAATTTAACAGACAAAAATAATAGTAGCCAAGCCCAAGCTAAGGCAATCTGTTTAATTCTTCCAGTGCCTCGGAAATTGAATTTTTAATCCTAATATTGAAGCACTTCTATTTATAATTTTGATTTCATTTTTTCACCAAATGTTAGAGGAAATAGTGAATATTTGAATGAAGAAATAAAAAAAAATGACCAATTTTGACCCTCTAAGCGGACAGCTATCCTTCAGCTCAGTCAGTACAGGTGCTCTAGGTAGAATAAATATGCATTGTCTTTGAAATGCACCATGCTCAATCCTAATCACAATAAGAGTAATCATCCAGGCTACCTATACATTGTCCCCATTGTGAGGTGATAATTACTATACTAATTGTGGGCCTAATGTATAATGAGAATTATTATTTCAAGAGAACTGTACACTTATGTCAGCTAAAATTGACTTTTGATACTATGAAATTGAGTGGAGCTACATTACCTCTATTTTATCCTGCCAAGAAAAACAGCTAAGATTTGATGGTTCGTGCTCTGCTAATGAGAAACTTTCAAACAGTTTACAGCCACAGGATTTTACATTGTTTCACTGCGCCTTAGTCCCGACACAAGCAAAATTCCCCTTGAAGTTTATCTACCTAGTATAATCCGTAGCCTGTCCGACTCCTCCTCTTCCTACTCCTCCTCCTCCTCTTACTCCGCTTTACTCACTGCACAGCGGGTCGCATAGGTGTGGCGCGGGATAGGGTGGGGCGAGAGACCTGGGGGTTTCACTACCTCAGATTCCATGGACCAGGCTTGCACCCTACAGTAGAATGGGTCGACTGCTCATGCGCGATGAGTAGTGCGCGATGAGTAGTATAGAAAGGGCAGATAGGGTGGGGCGAGAGACCTGGAGTTTTCACTACCTCAGATTCCATGGGCCAGGCTTGCACCCTACAGTAGAATGGGTCGACTGCGCATGCGCGATGAGTAGTGCGCGATGAGTAGTATAGAAAGGGCACGCGATCTCCCTAGTTCTTCTAAAACTGATCACATGTAATTTATTCTTAGCCAGTATTGGCGTTCTAGGTGAATGAACATGGTTTGTCTTTAGAATGCATCTTGCTCACAATCTTGATAGAGAAATCAGTCAGGCTACGGTACCTATCCATTGTCCCCATTAATTTCCATTGTCCCTATTGTTGGCTGATCATTTACATATAAATGACTATACTGGGATTTTGGCATTGTGGAATGTAACTTTTACCGGAAGGTATAATATTTGTTTATGATGATTTTTCGATCAGACTGGAATTTGGACATTATTGTTATTCTAAGAAATCCTGACACTTATATCAGCTTTTAATTCCTTGTTTGATACCATGAAATTGAATGCAGGAACATCACCTTTATTATACCCTGCTGTAAAAATCAGATATAAGAATTGAAGGTTTGTGCTTTACGTTAATGGGAACTTTTCAAACAGTTGACAGCGTGGATGTGGAAATATCAGCGGTTGTACACAAAACGATGATTCTCTTATTATACTAGAGGTGGTCCCTGGGCTGAGATGACAGGCTCTATCCGGCTCCAGCTGATCTGACAGATACGAACGACATGGTTTCACCATACCACATCGCACCATTGCATCATTATCCTTATAAAATTATCTATCTCCCTGACCCATTTTTATGTATTTAAAGTGGAACCGCCATATACCCTCCGAGCCAGCGCTACATGGTTCTTAACCAGATATGACCAATTTACAACGCCTGTCCTTGTTGTTCCGTTCCACTTTTAGTGTGGTCTAGATATCTTCCACGTAAAATTATATATCTCCCTGACCCATTTTGGGGGTGTTTAAAGTGGGGCCGCCATACCCGTCGAGCCAGCGCTAAATGGTCATTAGCCCAATATGGTCAATTACACCAACTGCCATTGTTGGTCCTATACGTCCAAAAATCTTTTAAGAGGGGTCATGATATCTTCATAATAAAATTATCTATTATTTATCTATTATCTGTGTTTAAAGTGCGGCCGCCATACTCTCCAATCCAGCGCTAAATGGTCTTTAGCCCAATATGGCCAATTTACACCACCTGTCTCTGTTGATCCTATACGTCCAAAAATCTTTTGCTGGTGACATTAAGAACAGTCTAGGTAACTTCCAAATAAAATTATCTATCTCTCTAACCCTATCTGTCTTGGGCTTTTTGGGACCTGTACAGCTCGAAGAGGGGCACTTTCGCCTAATTCTTTTTTTATCCCTTGAACTAGAGGGTTGAAACTTATCACAACATACCCTTGGGTCAAGCTCTACCAGAAAAAAATCCAAGATGGCCGTTTTGAAGACGCCACAGTGACGTCATGATCAAAAAGGTATATTTGGTCGATTTTTCGGTCAGATTTTTCGATTTTTTTATTCAAAAATCATGATAAATAATTATCAAACATCATGATAAATTAGTAAATATGAATATTTTTATTTTATCCATGATCATCTGCTCGGGGGGGTTAAGCAAATAGGCTCAAAATGACCCCAATATGATAAAACAAAAGGTCACGGAGTGTCAGCTTCCAATTTTTTGTCGTTCCGGAGATAGCGCAGAAAGCTTGGTAGCTCCCCCCCCCCCTCCACCACCAAAGTGGGACCGCCATACCCTCTGAAGTTTCTACTCTCAGTTATTGTTCGTTCACTGAAGGGAGGTGGTGGGTAGATGTAGAGGGGGTGGGAGGTTGGGAGAGTTTAGAGTAGACCTAGGGTAAATTTATGTCTTCGAGGATCTATGTCAATCTTATGATCATAGGCTGCCATTTCGGTCTAATATCTGTCGAGTGTCGTCGTTTGACAAGAACACGATATCTCTGTCGTTTCTCGAAATCTCGCGTGTCGCTTTCAACTTCATAATAGTAAGCGGTAGGAGTGAAAGACGAAACTGCGAGATTCTGATGAAATTCAAACGAGATTTAGACGACACACTGTCGACCAACTCCCATCAGAATCTCGCTATGAACCTGTTAGTTCTGATGGGTGATGGTTCGAGAGTTCGAGATTTTAGCGTTCTCGCACTGTCGCCCCTCAGAAATAATGGGTTGAATCTCGCCCAAATATATTGGGGCACCAATATGGGCCCAATGAACGTCGCACGTGGACTATGAGAAGGCGAGATGGAGGGACAACAGGCGACGCATTGAAGGCTCCATGCACCCGTGTTGCCTATTCATGCAGCAAACAAGCTTCGCACAACCTGGTGCTTTTCTGAAAGGTCCCGTTGTGTTTTTCAAGCGCGATTTCGCATCTCTTATATCATTTATATAATTCAATTCAATGAGATTTATTATTAGGTTATGAGTCAGGCTTATGAGATAAGAGAACCAGTGTGATATAGAAGATATTTTCATTTTCATAGAATGCGGTGATATCTCTTCTACACTGTAAATCCAAAATCCAAAAACGTCATGCGTTGCTGCTATTTTTGTGTTTTTGTGGTTTTTTTGTTTTTTTTTGTGTGTTGCTCCAGCAACGCACTGTTGTCAGCAACACCTAACGCGTTGGTCCATCAACACGTTTAGTCCGCTACACCTAACGCGTTTAGGACAAGCACGTGATATTAACGCGATGTTGTTACTTACAGCACGCGTAAAGTGTTACAGAATCCGGGACAACGGCGTAGCTGGAACAACACAAAACGCGTATTGGATTTACAGTGTATATAATGTTTTCTTCGTCAAGTCGTGGTACAGAGGTATTGCACTTCAAAGGTGTTTGCCTTGACGTCTTATCTTGGAATATGTTAGATGATATTTCTGTGCTATGTTGCCATTTGATAGTTATTGATCAGATTTTGTGGAAGCATTGGCCCTCGGCTGATTTGAGTCCATCAACTATATCGTTGATTTAAGTATTCAGCATAAAACTATACTGGAGCATGTGGTCGGCAGATCCATGGATGTATACATAGCGCTCGTAATCTTCAAATCATTGCAGGATTGATATTTCGTCGGCACAGCAAGCGTTCATGCCATATTAGAAAAAAACATTTCCTACTTGCCAATTGTGATAAACAGTGCAACTACCAATACATGTAGTCTACCTTGCGCCTTATCATTCAACAGAACGAATACATATTTTCTTATTTTCGACATGCCTTGGTCGAATTTGGAGAGCGTCTATTTCTGTGTCGGACAACATTGGCGATAGGCCAAATGTTGAACAGAATTCTACTTCAATAAAGCGAACCAACATCGACATGATATGCAAAATATCATCAACAATATCATCACCATGATATTCAAACTGCTGTCCAAATAAGTTCTAGCGGTATACATTATTTCTTCTTGTGGTTCACTCGCTAGATCAAAATTGAGTTTGAAAACAAACTGGTTTGGCAGTTTTGAATCTGGCGAAGGAATGAGCCCAAGAATAGTTGAAAGTACCGGTGTTCGACATGAAAATGCTGCTATCACACAATCAGATAAAAAGTCACCACACTTTGATGACACAGTAAACGAATGGTGATGAGCAAGAAACGTGATTAAGATATCACCAAATATAGGGATGAACAACGAAAGAAACGTTTTATCTGACTGTGTGATAGTAGGATATACGTGTTGAACACCGGTAATTTCAATTGTATTGGGCTCATTCCTTCGCCAGATTCCAAGCTGCGAAACCAGCCTTTTTTCAAACTCAATTCTGATCTAGAGAGTAAACCATCCATTTTTTCACAGAGTGAACCATCCATTTCTTTACCGAAATATGTGATGACCATCACCAACTATAGAATATGGCGATGACTATATTATAAACGTATCACCGTGCCATCACCAGTTTTTACCTATCACCAGACCAAACTGAGCTACTGTTTAGTTGATCGCTTTTAGCTGAAATATTGCTGAACGCGGCGTTACAATTAATTCTCTCTCTCTGTTTAGTTTTCGTTTTTCGTTGGAATGTAGTGAAAATGTTAAAAGAACTTCCATGGGATTTGATATTTTTGAAATAGTTTCGAATTAGCCTAAGGTTAGCATCACCCGTGGTGAACGTGATAACAGGTGTTGTGGTTCGTGCACTTCGACTTGTCGTGCTGCGGTCGATAAGAGGACTGTTAATTGAGTGTTCAGTTCATCAGCCGTGTTTTACACGGGTGTTAATCTTGATTCAGCACTGTCAATAACAGTTTGGAAGCCACAGCAAAGCTGAGGTGGAATTATGATTATTGGCAACTTAATCAGCCTCATTAACGACAAGCGTTTAACACGCTTGCAGAATGCAGATGTTGAACCCCAATTCCGTTAGCTCTAACGTGAGCCCAGGCCCAGGTCTTGAAGAAATTAGAAAATAGAAACCGACTGCTTGAAATCCGAACTGCGTTGACGAAGCATAATAAAAATTCCCGCATATTAAGACAAGAACAAAGAAAAGAAGATAAATAAATAAAAGAACATCACGAATATCAGATTTCAGACTTTCGCATTCAGCCAACGCATGCACCCAAATCAATCATGAAGAAATCAGAAGATTGAAATTAATCTGAAAATAAATCAAAAGAACACCGAGATTCCACGAAGCATAAAGACGAGCTAGTACAGGTACATGTACGATATATCTTGGGGTCAAGCTCTACCAGAAAATGTAAATCAATCTGAGATGACCCTTGATGACGTCACGCTGACGTCATAATAAAAATGCATTGTTTGGTCTTTTTCCCGTTTTTTTCGTTTCTGCTATTTCCTCCGCAAAAATTACATAACAAATTAGGAAATAGTTATTAAACGTGAAACGAAAAAAACTAAATTTTGGTACTTGTATGAGTAAAAAGTAAAGAATTTGATCCTCCCTGCTGTGAGGGATATGCAAATATGATCTCATGTCACGGAATGTCAACTCTAAAATATTTGTCCTTTCGGTGGTAGTGTAGAAAGTTTGGTAGAGAGGTGGAGAAGTTTGATGTTCATTGCACTGCTCTTGGTGGTCACGTTTTAGGTTCGACAGGCCGGAGTAGCCTTTGTCGGATTTCAGGATGTTTCAAAGTGTGCACTCTCAGTCGATATAATTGCTGAGGTAATGAGTTGTTCCCGATATTAATCTTGAACAACAGGTTCACTGATACGTCACCGGCTACAGCTTGTAGCGTATATTTCGGTGTAGTTCATCTTGATTCCGGCCCATGCTTCAACATGGAACTATATATTTTACCAGTGATTGATAGCATATTTTCGACTTTTTGGTTGTCCATTTTAATTAGTCGTCTATAAATCAGTAGTTAACTCTGCATAAATTTTCGTTTTTGCAGCCTGTAGAACAAACTGAACTCAACAAAATGACTACCATTTCTCTCCGCGATATCGATAATATATCACGCTTGAAATAACTTTGTAATTCTCTCCATATAAAACCATATAAAACAGTTGTTTCATGTACCGGACCTCAATTACATAGGGAGACGTCATAATGTATTCGTGTTTACTAGCACAAAGGTCATAGAGGTGTTTCCGGTTCATCGCAAATCGCAATTTCACTGGGCATGGGATATAAGCGACACTCCAACGGACCGCCTGCTATTACTTAATACGGAATCAATGACCCTTGTCCCAGTGGGTGTGAATACATTATGACGTATCTCTATGTAATTGAGGCCTGGTACATGAAACATATTACAAAGTTATTTCAAGCGTGATATATTATCGATTTGTGGAGTTCAGTTTGTTCTACACGCTGCAAAAAAGAAAATTTATGCAGAGTTGACTACTGATTTTTGAAAAGATCCTTAGCAGACGACTAATTAAAATGGACAGATTTTAGTTGCCAACTTAATCATTATTGTACATAACATGGCAAATTGGTGTATATGCATCATAGTTAATGACAGTTACCACCCTATTATAACTATCCTTCTATGTTGAAGCATAATCAAAATGTAATACCGAGAAATTTACACTAGACGTTTACAGCGGACCACGTTCGCGTCGGTGTACAGAATGAAATTTAAAATCGATAAAGACCATTACTATGTATCCTAGAATGTTTGGTCACCTTTATCAATAACGATTAGAAGTTATATATTAAAAATATGCACATTTTATATGTTATATTAAAATATATGTTTTTGTGATGATGGCTATTCACTCATTTACACAAAACTTATTTGCTGTGCGATTATAACATAACATATTCAAATATAAGGATTACACTGCCCGATAACAATGAGAACTGTAATTATATGAGTAAACATGGTAGAGACATTTTCATTTTTTATCGCAAAATTGGAACGAATTTACTAGCATTAGAATTCGAATGTTATTCGAATGAACATGCACAATCTAAGCGTGACTGATGTTTCCTCTTTCGGTGACGACTCAAAAACATTCTGATAAAACAAACGCTATCACGATGAGTAATACACTGTGTTACTTCCCCAGCTATTAACCCTACCTAAAACGGAGAGCTGACTTTATAGATTATCATATTGGGGTCATTTTGAGCCTATTTGCATAACCCCCCAAGCAGAGGATCATGGGTAAATTCAAGATGGCGGCCACGTGGGGTCCCAGAAAAGTGATGTTTTTGTCATATTTCTTTAAAATTTCTCCTTTTCCGCGATGAAAATTGGGCAAAAACTATTTTATTTCACATCACATTAATATTTACTATTTTATCATGCATTTTTTGCTGAGAAATTGCATAAATAAAAAATTCGGAAAATCTGACTGAAAAATCGACCAAAAAATGCCGTTTTTGAAAATGACGTCACTGTGACGTCACCAAGGCGGCCATCTTGGATTTTTTACATTTTCTGGTAGAGCTTGACCCATGGGTATAGCGTGGTAAGTTTCAGCCCCCTAGCTCAAGGGGTAAGAAAAATAATAATTAGGGGGGGCATTTTGCTTCGCCACACCACCAGGCCACAACAGGTCCCAAAAAGCCCAGGCCAGATAGGGTTAAAGCACAATATAGATAGCGCCTACCATCTGCAGTTTATCATTCCGCGATGATATCGAGTCTTATCTTGTATATTCATAAGTGCAAACGGTCATGCTCGGGAATCAAACTGAATTGGCTTGATATAATTATTCATAAAAATAGAAAATATAAAGATCGGTATAATCCAACAACATCCATTTTCTGCAAGAAGAAAAATCTCCAGCTTGGAGAGATAAAAACTTACGATGCGTATTATGAGACTGATCCTAGTGAAAAATAGAAATAAATGAAATATTCATAACTTTGAGGAATGGTCGTGATCAGAATTAAACTACTATTTTGTCTATCCACGACGCCTTCCTTACAAGGTGCAATACACGTTTAGCAAGTAAGCGAGGATTTTCCAATTGCACAGCCAGAAAAAAGGTGATACTTATCACCCTAAATTGGGGATGACAGCATCACTCCAAAAAGGCGATCAGTTTGAGCCATCACTTTTTTCCACCATCACCTTAAAAGGGCGATGGTTATCACCCAAAAAGGGTGATCAGCAATGAGTGCAAATTTTAGGTCATAACCAAAAGGGTGACGATCATCACCATAAAAGGGTGACGACCTGAGCGAAGACCCAAAAAGGGTGACGACATTGGCCGTCACCCTTCAAGCATCATTACTATGAAAAGGTGACGGGCCATCACCATTTTTCTGACTGTGTGACCTAGCCACGTTGGTTGACTTTACATTTTCCATGATCAGCTCTATAGCTGGATCAACATGATTTACCCACTGATAAGATCAGGGTGGTCATATAATATTACAGATTAAAAATATACGTCAAAATATATCCCGAATGTGAGAGCCTATTGCACCTCAGAAACGTAGGCTTTTATTTTCTGGTGATCAATTGTAATTTCAGTGAGAAATATAATGTGACTCGAAATCGAACTGTTGTCAGAGATTGCCTGCATCCATGTAGATTGTATCACTGTCTGTTGCATATAGTATCAGTTAATTGGTAATTTAAATATATTAAATGGTAAATATTATTATTTGAATACGATACACGTGATCCCTTATTCTGAAACAACTTTCTATCTCTATTCTCCCTCCCGCCCCTCCCCCCTCCCCGGCCCATGTTATTGCAAACACTCACAATAAAATACTTTCAGTACTACCAGAAGCGTATATTGATTAACTTCTGGTACTACGCAGTTATCAATAGAAAATAGAAAGAAAACGTATTCTGGTCTGTTCATTCTGAAAATAGGGCTTGCATTTGTATTTGCTAGTCCTTGTCATTCATTTATAGAATAAACGCTCGCGCATATTATCTGAACGAAAGAGGAAGGAACACAACAGTACATTGATAGTAAGCTCTGTATCTGATGGTCTTTATTCACAATCAACAGCTTCTGATGTTCTGCTAACGAAAAACAAAACTGTCAATGAAAGACACCTGATCGGAGAAAAATCGTGAGCGAATCGGAATAGAATCCTTGTATTTACGTCAACGGATGGGAATACCATGTGAATCCTATTAGCTAATCCTTGATTTCTCAATCAATACAAGTATTTCCAATACACGAGAAGCCAGATCCATAACACTCGGCTTGTGTCCCTTCATTAGCGCCTGCATCGGTGACCAATCGTGCTACAGCAAGCAGAATGAGCACTACGCACGAGTCCAGATGTGCCAATGAGACTCATAGCGCTCTATAACTCCTGCAAAACCGAGCGGTTATTTAAACCGAAACTCAGCAACAGTTTTGGATAGAGCTTTTCTTGATACAACGGACTGCTTGCTAATCTATCCTCCTCAAATAAGGTAAGCCACAGTTTATATTACCGTACACTATAGATATTTTTATACTTATACTAAAGTGTTGATTCCTTACCTCAACCACGCTGGTGTCATATATGTAGGCTCTGCTAGTGTGGTGTTGTATTTTTTTGTTTTAAGTACCAGTGGAAACAGGTAAAATGAAAGAATATCCAGTAGGATAAAATGTCTTGCTCCATTTGGGGGGGTTGCTAATTGGGTAATGGTGATACAGTTTTCCAAAAAAAAGGTTGCATAATTTCCCTTGACATATTGTTTTTGTTTTGCATCGGTGTAGTTTTGTTTTACGGATTAGTATTTACCTTGCCATAGGTAACACGCGTTATTTTGTATGACATAGGTAACACGCATTATTTTGTACCTTGCCATAGGTAACACGCATTATTTTGTACTTTGACATCGCAAGAAACAGAGAAGATGCCTTTGCAAACAAGATTCCATTCTCATCAGTTCGATTTTCTTTTGCTATATTCCAATGTATTTGCGATGTCATGCAGGTTCAGGTTTCAAGTATATTATATCCGAATGTGGGGAAATATTATATATACATAAAATACACTATAAGAAACAAAGAGTGTTCCCTCGGACATTTGTTATAATTTGCCTCAGTACCCCTATTCCGATATTGTATAAATATCCAGCACCCGACGCGAGACAAGGACGGGACCTTAGGGTTGAGGGAGGGGGGATTGGCTTTATGTCACACTTGGGGTTGAGTTTAGTATGACAGTTTGATATTACTGGTCTCTAAGCTTGCACCTGGGGTGTCAGCATTGCCTGGCCCCGGGGGTTGGTTTGGTGACTAGTGTGCATTTTAATTTATATTTTAATGTTATGTGTTTATAGCACATGTACTGGTCATTGGTCTGATTTGTTGAGCATGAAATTATTATACGTATATTTTTAACTTAATCATAGTATGATCATTGAAAGTCTTTCAAATAAGTATACATAATTATTGGCTTGTCATTTTTGACAAATAATTTGTGTATATGTTTATATCCCTTTCTTGGGTTCATATAGTATTTTATGGCCTTTTTAATCCTGATTTTATCAAAGGGTCGTTGGATTCTTAATTCCTGGTGTACATGCTCATTATACTATATCATTGCTTCCTCTTTTCTTTATCGCCTTCCTGTGGCTAAAAATCATATTGATTGCACCATCTCTCTCGTGACATAAACCTATAACTTGAACCTAAACCAGTCCCTGTTGAAAATTTCCGATGTTTTTTTCAGTTTCTACAGAACAGCATCATGGCTAACTATTCGCCTCAGTAATGATCTGACGTGGGCCTATGCCATACTTTCGCAATAACGAAAAATTAAAAAAGGCGAAAAATAAAATACTAAACTAGCATAAGGGTATATGTCTACTGTATTACTTCATTTTCTACATGCATCAGCTATTTATATAAGGATCATGAGTGTGCTCTTGACTGTACTTAATAACGTTGATATGGTCCACAGTGAAACGTCAAAAGATTATAAAAGTTAAGAGTCAAAAGTTATAATTATTCATAAAACGTTGTTCCAGTTTTCTAGTTACATGTAGATTAGCTTCCCTAGCTCCTAAATGTCATTTACTGCCTCCGCTTAGAATAGGTATATTCTTTAACTTACGTTTCTCGTGTGAGCTTGTAAATGAAAACTAACAGAGTGTCTATGTGGTCATGAATTCGCCGCAAACTTACTATTAATGCATCCTTCTGTGGCATGTCATTGATCGTCGGATCGCCCGAAGCCTTTGGTATAGTAAAGATGGTATACGGATTCGCGAAAGCACACGGCACATTGTGTAAATATGGTTGAGAAAGAATGCACACCAACCACGCTTCCGATTTAGGCTCGCAATGTTTCCGATTACAGAACAAGATATTCTAGATGTACATGGATTTTAATGCGCCGATCTTCGGCAAGCCATAAATGATCCAGAGCGGCGGTAATGTATCGGTCCCGTTTGAAATCTTATTTCATGTTATCAGTGTTACCTAGTGTTATCAGCTTTGTTTCTCACGAAACCGTGTAAGCACGATGAACAATGTCCCTGAGAAACTTTTACTACAATACATCTAACATCTACTTCATGTATTGTCTACAGTCTGATGGCAGTGTCGTTTTCAGGGATATTACGTTTCATAACTCCCACTTTTAACCAAAGTAAAAAGGCACGTCTCTCGGCATTTTTACTATTGTTCGCATGCTCGAGGTGCCAATTCATCGCGATCGTACTGTGTTATCGATGTTTTAATCTTGAGTACAATACCAGTATACCTTCTCGTGTCGCCTTCTCTCCAGCAGTGCTCTCATTGTTCTGTTCTCTGTTAAGCCTGGTACACACGACCAAGTTTTTCTTGACAAATGAGACCAAATTTGTGGAAGACTGACGGCCATTCGCTATATCCTGCTCTGGTACGGTCGTCGTCTATCATGCTATAGCTTGTAAGAACGTTAATGGCCACTACAGCCTTCCATAAATTTGGTCTCACTCGGCTTGGCAAGGTAAACTTTGTCGTGTGTACCCGGCCTTATCTGAGCCAAATATATTGTTACATTTAGACTGGTGCTCGATGAAAGTACCATGCCAATACACAAAATTGATACAGATATTCTTTTAAAAATGGAAATCTTTTGTGTGAGAAGATACGATTATTCACAAAGTTCAATGGATTGGTCAAGGGTGCACTCCAGTATTTTCCCCGTGCATCTGAGAATTACATGGGTAGCCCATATTCGCAATATGTTTTTACTCAAACCTTACATACCTATATACATGTATCTCCGGACAGAGAATGCTTCAAGACACGAGATAGATATGTAATTACTTGTAAGAATTGAAACAGTGCTCACTCGACTTGCTTAAAATTCCCTCTAAAAGATATGTCCTTTTCGGCCACTTTTGTCAGAGCGATTTCCAAATTAAAATACATTGTCCCGTGTTTCTTGGGGCCAATTTTGAAATGGCTTTTTTGGAACAAATCTCCCCCTTCCAAATAAGTCATGCATTTTACGCCCAGACAAAAGGTGCGAAATATTATTACATACTTTTGGGTATACTTTTATCCACACTTGTTATAATATGGCACAATTGTAAATGTTGCATTGTACATAACTTTTTATAGGAGTCTGTTACTGGGTCTCGTGTCTGTTGGCTTCTTCTGTGAATAAATAAATGAGTTACTTCCTACAGACCGCTCTAGACAAATAAAAAAAAGAAAAAGAAAAAAAAGATCGCATATGGATGGTATTATATCAATTCTATGTATTCATAAAGGGAAAAATAATTTCTTGCACTGAAACGAAAAATGAACATTTTCTTTCCCAAATATGACAGAAATTTGTCAAATCTTCACAATTCTGCTGTCAGGCCAATAGTGTTTAAATCGAAGAACGGTCCAATAGTTGTACCGTGATCATTTGCCACAAGTTTCTTCCTTTATCTGAGGGATACCTTTACTCCAATTAGTACATTCCCACGGAATGACGAGAAATCACACTTAGAGTTTTATGATAGCATTCACATTCCACTATAATATATTTATGTTTTTCCTTTTTTTTGTACAGCAATCCCATCAACGAAAATGAATTACGTCCAGCTTTCCGCTTTCGTCGTCGTCGTGTCAGCTGCCTTAGTGACGTCATCACCTGTCTTTCCAGTCGTAGACCTCAACAAAATAGATCCCGTGGATTCATGTCTGTTTATCTGCAACATATGCTTTGATGATGAGGCAAGTATAATGCTACATCTTTTTCTTGCACGGTTACCTCCCTTCTTTAAGTTTTCAATTTTGCCGTCATTTGTGTATGGAGATTTGCTTCCTCATGGATTCCATGTGTATTGTTCAATCACATCATCCTGTCATAGATAGATCCGATCAGCAAACATAACACCCGGCACCCCCCGTTATAGGGCTTCACACATCGGACTTGGTGATGACAAATGGTGACGTGGTCACTTCATCACCATTTATCGGTGTAGGGACCTTATCATCACCAATAAATGGCGAAAAGCACCATTTATTGGTGTAGAGCCGTGTAATCACCAATAAATGGTGACGGCCATCACCATATATCATATAATGGTGATGGTTCCAACTGATCACAATTTATTAATGGCGATGTCGTCACTTTTATTTGCATTTTCCATACGAAGCTAATACCATACGATAGTACCTTTGCCATATGTCAGCCATCTTGAGCACAAAAGCTTCTTTGGCACTCTCCGCGCAGGGCCATTATGACATATGTCTGCGCGAGGAGCGACCGAAAACTGATAAGTGTTTCGCTAATTATTCGTGAATCAGGCAGCACTATTGGACCTAATTCACCGCAGCCTATCTAAGCATGTTTTGCAATCAGAAGTAGGCCTAGACGAGCTCATAATTAGTTATCAAAAAAATAGTCCATCTTGTTAAGAGCCAGCGGAAAATTGTATACCGTTGTTAATCGAAACCAAAACGTCAAACACATCTATAGCAGGGTGGAATCAAATACCATTATATCGAGTAAGTTTAATAAAGAAAATTGACCTGGTAAATGTACGTTTGTGAGATGATGTTCTGGTTCTGCATGGGCTACATGAAGCCCCGTGGGGCTTCTGGGGATTGACGTGAGGTGTCGTTGTGCACAACGTCCAGGCAACGTGTCATGATAAGAATAGACTTCAGCTCCTCAGAGAGCTTGTCGTAAGAGGCCACTAATTGGGGCACCCGTGGGGTTCCCGGATGTGAAAAGGAATAGGACCCCACCCGTAAGTTCCCGGGTGTTAAAAGGAATAGGACCCTACCCGAGTGTGAAAAGGAATAGGAACCAAACGTCGTGATATGACTGAAAGCGACGTTAAATCATATTCACTCACTCACTCACTGGGCTACATGAATAATTGGCATGTAGCACATGGGGATATTAATCCTGGATGAATTTTGCTTTATTTGGTGATACATACATGTGTATCACCTCTTTCTGGTTGTGTACAAGTTTCCCGTTGGTGAAATTATACATCGTGTACACAGTGACTTTGTAGTTTATCATTCTGGGTCATTTTGAGCCTATTTGCATAACCCCCCGAGCAGAGGATCATGGGTAAATTCAAAATGGTGGCCATGTGGGGTACCAGAAAGTTATGGTTTCATAATTTTTCTTTAAAATGTGTGCTTTTCTCCGAGGAAAAGCGGGCAAAAACTATTTTATTTCACATTAGATTATTATTTACTAAAGCATGCAGTGTTTTGGAAGAAAACACATAAATAAAAAAATCGAAAAATCGGCCAAAAGATGCCTTTTTGAAAATGACGTTATTGTGACGTCATCCAAGTGACCGTCTTGGATTCTTTCCATATTCTGGTAGAGTATAGTTAAAGGGTATAGTGTGGTAAGTTTCAGCCCCCTAGTTCCCCCATGCCTGGACAAGTCAAGAGAAATTCTTCTAACATACTACACATTTTACTAGCTATCTTTTCCGTTCTTTGGATAAATAACATATCCATGCCACAGTATTTAGCCTAAGTTGACATAAAGAGAGTATTTTTCTGCTTCAAAGTTTAAAAAATGCTGTCCGACAAAATAGAAGAAATCGGGTAGTACCGTACCATATAAAAACAAAATATCTCACCAAGGTGCGATATTGGCCACTTTGGGGAAAGAAACATTTTGCTACCCTGCTTTGGAATCACTGGAACTATTCATCGCTCCTCAATGGATACAACGTTACGCGAACAGGACCTTGCGATTCAGGGATACGGGAACAAATTATGGAAGACAGCTGACTACTGCACGTTGGATCTGCCAGATCACTTCCCATGAACACAAACCTTACCCCTACCTCCCCCTTCCTTCGCCGCAGAAAAATGTCGTTGGTCTCCCGTGGGTACCTGTCTGGCTGTACATTCCCCAGACAATTGTTCGTGCTGCGCCATACCGTATTTAATGATGCCACTTATTTTAATGTGATTTACACAGTAGTGGTAACGGAACATCGATCAGTATCCATCAGGACACAAGTAGGGCTTATATCAAATTAATATCTCCAACCATGCATTAAACCTATTAAAAACTTCGGGTCAAAATCATTAGAGATTTTGTCAATGCTAGTAATTTTACATGATGCTCATGTATTGTTGATATACGATACTTTTTATGTACGATTCTCTTAATATTACACACGCTGGGCATTGATCTTCCATAGTTCACAGGTGTCACATAATATAGCATAAATGGACAGGAATACGCAGCTTGAAATCGGAGAGCGCAAGACTTTTTTCTGAAAATGTTACAGAAATGACGTTTAACCAGTTTACGTCATCGCCGCAAAAAACATGCTGAGATCGCGGTCAGTGGATATTGAGTCGCCCACACTTCCCGTGAAAGTCCTAGGCAGACAACGTCTGTTAACTCTACCAGGCCTGGGATGGATGTCAAGTGGGGTATCTTCAAAATGTCTGCGTTTCCGCGATGAAAAGTGGGCAAAAACTATTTTATTTCACATCACATTAATATTGACTAATTTATCATGCAGTTTTTGCGTTGAAATTACATAAATGAAAAATTCGAAAAATCTGACCGAAAAATCGACCAAAAAATGCCGTTTTCGAAAATGACGCCACTGTGACGTCATCAAAGCGACCATCTTGATTTTTTTAAACATTTCCTGGTAGACCCAAGGGTAAAGTGTGGTAAGTTTCAGTCCCCTAGCTCAAGGGGTAAGACAAATAATAAGGGGGCCCAAACGGCCCCTCTCCAGGCCTGGACAGGTCCCAAAAAGCCCAGGCCATATACGGTTAAAGCGAAGCGAACAAGATATTCTATTGATGTATCATGTCAATCGAAAGCTGATTAGCGAGGGGAATATCAATTTCAAGTGGTACGTCATATGACAAAATACTTTAGATAGCCGACATATTCGCACGGTGTCATACTAAAGCTTTCACCTTTCACGTACATCCGCTTCCTCATACTTGGGTCATATATTACCTAGTTCCTAAGCTGCATATGGTGTGGGCACGTCATAATGGATAAAAGCTCTTGTTAGTACTTCATTCCTATGCGCGTTGACGAAAACAATTTTGCGCAATTACCGTATACGGGCAATGATGAAATATTTATCTATTTTGAGCGCAGCTCAGGGAAACGTTTTTTTAGTGTGAGGCTTTATCAATTAATTATACCAATCGTACTTTGACTTTCTGCAATCAACGCTATAATAACGCAATCATGTTTTGCGATACAGTATAATTTTGGAGTATGCACACAGCTGCATCGCCAGTGTGATGCATTGATAAACCATATAAGAATGTGTATAGTATATTTTAGCTAGAATAATCATGATAAATAGTGAGTACGTAAACAATTAACATAACCAGACCAGGAACCAGTTCAAATTTGTCACGTAGGCTTCACTTCATAGGCCATCGAAGACTACTTATTTATTAATTATATATTCTAGAAAACTAAAAACCTATATATACCGGATATGTATAAGTATATGTAATGTGTCAGTGATAAATAATCAGTCTGTGTGAACCTTAGGTCTACTGTGGTCATACCCGGCTAAAACAAACAACCAACTTTGTCGCAGTTTGCAAAAATGTCGAAATTGATCAATCGGAAGACAAAATGCACGGGGCGTCTCGGTCTCGGTCTCTTGGGACGTTCTCTTGATTGTGCCATTGATTTAGTTCCAGAGTAACAAATTTGGCGAAATTGAAACTTCAAAGCTCAGATGCCGACGTCACATGGTTAACCATAACTCTCTGGGAATTTAATTCATTGGTTTATGTGATATCTTTGATTTGCAATTACGTAAGGCTCACAGCTCCTTCGTCTGAGTGAACTCTATGACATCTGGTGGCTGTCTTGAATCTCAAGTCGTACAGACCTCATTAGCTTGACTAACAGTTCCAACAGCTTGGAGGGCTCATGAGCAATGCTCGCCGTGTCATTTGCCTTGATTGTGACGTATAGGACAATGAAATCAAAGTAACAAGCGGCAAATTACGACCGGATTACTGATTATAAAGTTGGCGTTCTGTGAACAGAAAATTAGCAAACATAATTGGTCCCTAATTTGCAGGAGCATAGAATCTCGCTAAATGTCAATCTCGTACTCGCTAATCAATAGGGATGCACTGGCGAAAAGCATATTGTGGGCGTGCTAAGAACCGGGCACTGGCTAGGGGTACTGGCTAGTGACATTTTACTGACCACATTATTAAGATATACTGACCATTTAGATGAAGGTCAATTTTTCTTGATGTCATTGTAAATGACGATGTTTTTGTTATAGATTACCGATAAAATTGTTCTTTAGGTTACCGCCTCATTATCTATAAGAATGGTGTTTTCTTGGCTTCAGTTTAATGGTTTGATGAGTGTCTGTGTTGACCTGGGTGCTGACCATATCATTGAAATTGACTGACCACTCAGACGATGGTCGATATTTCTTGATTTAATTGTATTCCCAGGACGGATACAGATTTTCTTCAGTTGACTATCTCATTAGCAAAGAACGTCGGGTATACCTGCACATGTGAATAGCGTAATCTGACACCAACGTAATGTGGATAGATACATTTTCCTGATAGACCCATTACACTACTATATATAGAAGCAAGAATTAATCTTCAAGGTAAAGTCTCCAAATCGTTTGGTACTGGTGTCATCAGGACGTCATTTAGTAATTCATTTTAGATAATACCGTCATACATAACACTGGCTTGTACCCGGCATTCGTTCTTCCCACGTGATCACATGTTGAAGTCGAAAAGGGAAGAAAGGAGTCTGGCAGATGAGCGCTTGCGGCGGGAACTGGCCAATCAAGATACAACTATGCGGTTGACCTCCAACAATGTTTTACAGTCGAGCACTGTTAAACTCTTTGCTAAAATATTAATTATTGTACGAATTAAAATCATATGAGAAAAAAATAATCCCATAATAACTTGATCATGGATAGGAAACATATTCCCTCCGTATATCGTTCTTCCAGATATTTCGTCTCAGGATCAGAGTAATGTTCACCCTGCCTGCTCGGTTGGGCCTCCTCCAGTGTGAGAATGTTCATCCCATGATGAAGTCATATGGGTTCATCTTATTCTCATCTATCGGTTGACCACGGTCCGCGTCAAGTGGATCACCGGAACTTACAAGACAATAAACCCGGGCAAGATTACGTCGATCTGTCAAATTATTAACTGTTGCTATAATCGTATCGATCTGTTACGTTAATTGTTAATTAGATGGCACATGTCGATAATAGAATTGTGGTTGCAAATGAAGCAATAGAGAAAATGTTATTGGGTTGAGCTTCAAGGGGCGATGGATAAAGGCTTGCCCGAATGTTATTTCCATTGTTAGGGGAGGTCTTGAGTCCGAATCCCTGGATATGAAGCATTGCTTCATTTGTTATTTCGCGTTCAATCGCTTTATTCTGAATTATACAGCGCTATTTCCAGTTCGCTGCATTTCTCAGTACTTGCTTACATATTTCTGCGAATTCAAGATTATTTATGTTTCACGCTGTACCTGAAAAGCATTATCGGAAAATTCAAAACGGTGCCCTATTACCTCGGAAAGTTGACTTTACTTCATTTTCTGTCCAGTTTCTCCATTTTATTTTGCCCCAAAGCTTATTGAAGTAATTATATTTATCAATTCGTGAGAGAAAGGGAATCAAAGAACTGAAAAATCGGTTCAAATGTCGGAAACATAATACTTCCTGAAAATATAACATCACCGTGACGTCACCAGGGCTGTGAAACAAAATGCGATTGCTCGTTCTGGCAGAGCTTGACCAAACTATAACTTGGGGAAGTTCTAGTGTCTTAAACACCGGGGTAACAAAAATATTGGAAAAAGAGGGTATGCCCCAGGGTCCTTTTCCCGGTCTCATATGAGATTTCGTCATCCGAACAGTCAACACAATTTTGTTAGCATTTTCTGGAAGGTGGCTTGTGACATAATACTCACGGAACACACTATGAGAATGCATGCAATTTAATACCTTCAACACGCGTAGTTTTTGCCCTTCGGGTGATTTTGCCCGAAGGATATTGTTGTCATGTTTTTCCATCTTAATTATGGACACCATTTTTCAAGAAGGATTATAGCCAGACATTGTAATGTCTTACCACATATTCAGCTGTTGATGGGGTAGAAACATATTGAAAATAACCAATCTTCACCTATTTTATCAAGGTCAATTTCTAGTATTTGCATTATTTGTGAAGGATTAAAGCTAGGGTCCCAACTTTATATAGTTCGATGGACTTCTGATATTACATATGCAACTGCAACCACCTCGCTGGGGGTCTAATAACACCCCAGCCACCAGTCAGATGTTTGGACCGGATTCGGGGCCTTCGCGCACATCGCCGGAAGTGACATCATATACAGTAAACTAGATGTTTACCGAACATTTCGATTACTTTTCAAGTTTGCATAATACCTCTGTTGACTTAGCGTTAAAAAGAATTATCTGGAGATAATTTTCTCTGTTTATCTGGACAGAGCATATGAAAAGTAGTTCGCTCATGTGCAACACTAAAGGAGTTGTTCGGCCGGATTCAAACTGAACCGTGCGTTGGTTGGTTTCCCCTATACGTCATAGCAACGTAGTAAAGGTCAAATTCCGCTATTGGTGGCAGGGATGGTAATGGAGCCTGTGAAATGGAGCATGCGCTGTGGGGAGGTTGATGCAACTGGTGAATCATTCATTCCGAGTGGACTGATCTTGACCTATTTTTTTCAATGGCATATACTTTTTATTATGGTATAACATGAAGAGCTTTAGCTATAGGTTTTCCAAATTAATAATATGTATATATCTGGCGATGGTCAAAATGTGTGTTAAAGATGAATGACCTTGACCTATTTTTGCCAAGGTTACGTTCTATTTAGTATTATATTTCACGAAGGATTATATCAACATTGTCCAAATTTATACCACATTGGCAACTGATCATAGACCTGGAGTCTATTGAATATTTCCTAAAGTTCATATTCTGTACCTTCTCCGAATTCACGTTCCACATGCAATCAGGGGGAGACAGAGAGACAGAGAGAATTAATGTTTAACGTCGCGTTAATTCTCTCTCTCTCTCTTTCTTGATTGCACGCAATCAAGTGAGAGCAGACCAGAATCCTGTTGAAGATGACTGACCTCAATCTATTTTTCTAAGATAAAATTACTTGAGTACAGTAGAATGAGTTGTTTATGAGGATATATTTACCGCTCGGTGTTCGGTCATCCTCTACCAGAACCTCGGCGCAATTTTTCCCCCGTCAATTAAGGCCTTGGCAAAAGCTGAGATGGCCCAATATCCTTTTTATTTCTTGTATGAGAAAACTACAGTCAACCGTACTAGAATACAATTTTGTTAATCTAGTTTCCAAAGTTGTAAAAATAATCTTATGATTCAGATGGGAGTCATATATGTGCCCAACAGATTTTCAAATCAGATCTCTTGAGTTGAAATTGTTTGACATTATCTCCAATTCATCCGTATTAAATGGCAATACATTTCAACACAGTAAATAGACTCAAAGGAAAAACTACATATCCGTACCGTACGAAAATCTAATTACAGTTAGTTAGAAAATTGTCTCAGCGTACCGAAATATTTTACAGCTGATAGTCCCCAACGGAAAGGACTCCCTATACTCTTTTTTGAATTGATCAGCAAATTTACTTTAAAGAGGGTGTATCCTTGCGAATTTCGCTCATACGGTTCTGATTAAACCATTCAATCTAAATTCCTTTTCCTCGATATACGCCCCAGCTGCGCACATTCTCAGATTTGTGATATTTTTTCATTCATTCTGGTCTGCATCTCCAGACCATTTTATTGGAAAGCAAATGTTATCCCCAATAGATCATAAAATAGGCCCATTGAAGCATTTTCAAGTGACATGGCGTATCGAAAATATTCCGCGGCATGCTCTCCATATTGGCTGTATGCTATCATGTTGAACGGCTTAAAAGACATACGTGGCCTTTTTCCGAAGTGCCGAGTGGGATACCGATGAACGTAGGCGAAGATATCGATGAATAAGAAGGAAAATTCTACTGGAATATCCCACCAATCAAAGATCCATATACTTATTTCCATGCGCGACTTCTGTTTTCCGCCGTCGTTTGCCGTTGGGTGGTGTGGACTCAAACGAGACACTTTAAATATTTAGCTTGTGCTCTGTGTGGCGATGCAAATGAATTTCAATGCGTTTTCTGATGACGTAATTTAACAGTCACGCTATCATCCAGGCTAATATTTTAACGGTTTCATATGATTAGACTAAAAAGTCTCTTAAAAAGGGTCTCTTCAAGAACAACATTTCAAATATTTCCCATATTGCATGCTCTATTTTCATTGTGCATATGGGTTCAAGTCAGAACGTTTTAGGCAGGACATCATCATCCCTCATCCCTCCGTCAGTTAAACACCACCGTCCTCAACTGGAGACTCTCAGAACTTCGTATACCGTAGTAATACCTATGACTTAACATTTAGTGCATCAAACAGTATATATGATATAGCAGTTACCGTTTTAAACCGCATGTAGTGATATGTGTGTTGAATTTGTGAATCAGAATGCGTCTCAAGGCGCTGAAACAGGGATGTCCACATCAAAGAGGAAATGAATCACAATTGTACTGTGTGCAGTGACATGTGTTTTGAATATGTGAATCAGTACGCGTCTCAAGGCGCTAAAACAGGGATGTCAGTACCATATCAGGACGTACGTCAAATAGATGAGCCCATTCCTAGTGCCTCTCGAAGTGGGCATGCGCAATGAAGGTGACAATATCGCTCATTCGGGAGCCCCCGATATTCTACCATACATGTATATCCCTTCCATGATCCCATGTGTTTTGGTCACTTTGGGTGCTTGTATTAGTTGTCACAATTTTGCTGATATATATGGGAAACAAACTTGAACCGGTTTAGCCCGAGTTCCCTTAACCCATTTGCTCCCCCCCCCCCATATTATTTGTTTTACCCTTTGAGCTAGGGAGCTGAAACTTAACACACAATACCCTTGGGTCAAGCCTTACTAGAAAATGTAAAAAAAAAACACAAGATGGCCGCTTTAATGACGTCATTTTCAAAACGGCCTTTTTGGTCGATTTTTCGGTCAGATTTTTCGAATTTTTCATTTATAAAATTTCTCCGCAAAAACTGCGTGATAAATTAGAAAATATTAACCTAATGTGGAATAAAATAGTTTTTGCTCACTTTTCATCCCGAAAAATCAGAAATTTTGAAGACAAATGACAAACATCATTTTTCTGGTATTCCAAGTGGCCACCATCTTGAATCCGCTGGGGGTATGCAAATAGGCTCAAAATGAACCCAATATGATAAACGATAAACTCACGGAGTGTCAACTCTCCTTTTTCTGTCGATAGCGCAAAAAGTTTGGTAGGGGGGGGGGGGGGGCTTTCGGTCCCTCAGACCTGGTAGGGTTAAGTAACTTTGACATGCCCATGACACCATCGATATTGCCCAGGGATTCATTTCCTTGTTATATTTGGTATTCTTTAGGTGATTTCTAGCTATACAGAAATACTTAGTTTATGGTGCCATCGGCGAAATGACATCAGTATGAGAAAATCCTAATTCCAAATCTGTTTTATATTCATTTTTCTTCAGGAAAAAAAGATGATGCGATGTGTTCGTGACGTGTGTATGGACACCAGAATGGGTAGAGAGTTGGAGTACCTCTGGGTGGGCAGAGAGTGCAATAACTACGAGAGACTGCAGAAATACATCTTCCCCTCCAACATCATCAAAACGATGTGAAAAATGCCTCCATACTAGATCATCATGCCATCATCTCGGTTTTGTGTTTCCTGACATCCATGTTTTCGTATTAACTGTAAATTTCACGACGATCACGCCTTGCAATAACACGATGGCCTCAAATCAATTTATCAGGATTTTGACAATACTTTTAAATATTTGACGACTGAAATTGTTTGCGTGCGCTCCAAAATTGTCGCCTTGCTGCCCGAGGGAATAAGGAAATAACTGCAGAGCCTTCACTGGTTACTCTCAGGAAGAAAGCAATCGTCAACAGATAACATGGAAATTCCATTCCAATATGTTAGATGTCAGTTCGGACAAAGTGAAAATATCGGACTACATTTGTGAGAGTTCGGACTCTGGAGAGCTGATCGAGGGCCTCCTATGAAACTCAATACTGCATGAATTATTAAAAAGAATACATTTCGATAGACATAAAGTAGTTATGGACATGGATCGGTCTGCCGAATTACAGCACAGATTGAATATCACAGACTGAAATATCACTTCGCGCGATTGTGATTCACTCGCACGCCTGACTCCGTCATCCGCTCCGGACTTCGACGGATTATTTCCTCTTCAATAACTCGAATCGATTCGTTATTTCTGATATCGACGATACAATTATGATCAAACTGTACAGTATCTTCATGTGCGATGAAATTTGAATTCTAGTAAAAATGTTTCGTTAGTATAACTTACTGTGTTATTTTCCTTTCCTATACTTCGATTTTTCGTTCTTCGCTCCACGAAACATGGGATACAGTATGTCTAAGCCCCATTGAAATACATGTCCGATAACATAAGTTATAATGTACTCCCTACTTTTCAATGCTGACAACTTTCATTGTCAACAACCCAGCCAATTCCAGTCACATTAGATATTATAACATCACCGAAAAAGCCTGTAAAATAAATATCATTTGGATATGGTATATTATTTGCAAATTTTAAAGGTTTTAAAGGAATAATGATAACCAAAAAATCTATGTAAAATGCAGATTACTCGTTATTTTCACACCCATATATCTAGCGACATTAGTGTCCAATTTATGCAAATTTTGATCCATTATATTCCTCCACATGTTGGCAACAACACAGTGTAATTGTTACGACACTAAATGGGGTCGTTTATTGCGTTTGTGAAAACCAATTTGAGCATATATGTGAAAATAGCATCTCCAGGTTATAGAATGGAGTTACCAATTCCTTTAATACTATAGGCCTATTCCAGAGGAAACGAAGGCAAATAATCGTTTCTGTGTACAACATCCAGTCCGGTCGTTCGAATTAGCAGCAATAAAACCTTAATCTCAGGCAGCATCGCAAAGCCCATTGTTATGGGATTATCTAATAAAAGTGCAAAAGTGCTATTCTCAAATGGATGATGGCTTGCTTTAGTGGTTAATTGAATTCTGATAATTGAAGTCAAAGGTGGCAAATGTTCTGCACGGGGATTCGAATGATAATGTCTGTTGAATGAAGCCATAAATCCATTGAATAATCAGCATGATTAATGACATGAGTTTATACTCACGTGCGAGGTAGGCGGTGGTGGTTTCCAGATCACGAGGAAAATAAATGCACAATTACGCTTCAAGAGGAAAATGAATGAATAGCCACCAATATCATGACGTGTTTCAAATCATTACAGACACTACCTAATCCTAGACAAATAGATTTTAAAGAGTAGCCAACACCACACGGACAATTCTACGGAATAAGGAACAACGAAAACGCAAATTTCTGGAGACCCGTTATAGCACTTTGGTCTGAGCGGCACTAATTAATGAAATGTAACAAATTAAGGGTGGTGAGAAAATATGCTGGCGTAGTTTCAAGAAGTCATTATGCAATCGCGACCTGATGATTTAGTAATCAAATATTAAAGAACAAACAATGAAATGAAATACTACCGTTATGTAATTCCAGGTATATTTTGTGCCTAATCCCTATTACAGTATAGTACTATAATAGACTTGATATATACTGCATACATCCAATAGTGCTCTAGTGTTTGTGCTCTCTGTCTGTTCGTTTCCTTGTCTTGTCTGCAAGATACCTAGATAAGAATTGGATGGAATTTCACCAAATTTGAGATAGAAGCTTTATTCGAATTACCTTCTCGTCTGATTATGATTTGGTGTGTGAGCGTGGGTGCGTCCGTCCAGTGTCCGTCCGTCCGTCTACTTAAACATGTATATACAGATCCTGTCTGCAAAATATCTGGGGACCTACTTGACGGAATTTCACCAAATTTGGATGGAATCTTCATTGGAATGGCCTCCTCATCTGGTTGTGTTTTGGTGTGTGCAACCTTGTCCAGTATCCGTCCGTCACTCTACTTGTACATGCATATACAGGCATTGTCTGCAAGATATCTGAAGAACTACTGGACGGAATTTCACCAAAGTTGGATGGAAGTTTCACTGGGCCGACCTCACCATAACTTTCCTTGTAATCTATGTATTAAGTGGACAAGTTCAAACAACATGACATATCAACATGACCCCTTTTCATATGTTCACATTCATTGGGGTCTTGGATACTTATTGTCACATTCATTTTATAGCAACGTCCCATAAATAATGTGCCCAGTCAAGGCAAGATGGGGGTTGGGAGAGACGTATGTTTCCGGTCACGTGACTTCCGTACCGTGGGTGCATGGAAAAATCGGACTTGGTAAAATCCGGTAACAAGAATTGTTTTGAGTGGCGCGAATAATGAAAAGCAAACCTAGCCTATCCACGGGACGTCTGTAAGGCGGGGGAGACACAATGGATCCGACAGAGATAAATTAATTTACTGAACCATGGCAGATGACACGTCTGGGCCTGTCTGATGTGTGGCAAATGTAGCGAAGGATGGGGGACGGGGAGCGTGCAGAAGTTAGCAATAAGTTCGACGTTCGACATTCGACATTCAATGTTGAATATATTGCTGAAAGTGATGTTACACCACATTCAACATGTACACAAAATTTATTAAGGTATTGATGCATAATTCCATAAAATCAAACGCTCAAGCACCATATTACCAAAATTATAACAAATCCTATGTATTTTGCCAGTACCAATAACTGCATCTCTATTAAGGTTCTCTGAATATCTTCCTTGTATATAGAGCCAGACACATGAAAACTTCGACTTTTATATCTTTCAAAGTATTCTAAACACCATGCCCTCTTTACCATTAGCCTAGGAACAAGCGCTAACTTCAAAATCAACATTGGCATCCAGTTAACCCTACCAGACCTGGGTGAGCCAACATGGCCCCACCCCCTTACCAAACTTTCTGCGCTATCTTCGGAACCACAAAAAAGTAATAGCTCACACTCCGTGACTTTATATTTTATCATATTGGTCATATTGAGCCTATTTGCATAACCCCCGGGGAGAGCATCATGAGTAAATTCAACATGGCGGTCACATGGATTGCCTTAACCCTATCTGCCCTGGGCGATTTGGGGTGTATCGCAGCCTGGGGGGGGGGGGGCGAAAAGTGCCCCCCCCTATATATTTTCTCTACCACTAAGGCTAGAGCGCTGAAACTTACCACACAGTATCTTGGGTTCAAGCTCTACCGGAAAATGTAGAAAAATCCAATATGGCCGCCATGATGACGTCACAGTGACGTAATCTTCGCGGAAGCCATTTCTCAGCTTTTTTGGGGTCGATTTTCGAAAATTTCGTTTTTATAAAATAGAAAATAATTGGTTTGGCATAAATAATATACTTTTAAGGTCTTTATGCAAGGAAAATGTGAAGAAATGGAGCGAAAACATCGAAAAACACGACTTTCGCGCATACCACATGGTCGCCATTTTGAATTTTCCCATGATCCTCTGCCCGGGGAAAATAAGCTCAAAATGACCCCAATAAGATAAGCTTGAAAGTCACTAAGTTTCAGCCTCCTGGGTTTTGTCGTTTCGGAGCAGCGGAGAAAAGTTCATTAGGGGGGCACTTCCCACCCCCCCCCAGTCCAGATAGGGTTAAAATTCATGCTCTCGTCATTTTTCTTAAAAACTTCTATTAAGAAAAGATGCTTTCCGCCATGCAAAGTGGGCAAAAATCATTCTCTTTCACAACACATTAATATTTGCCAATTTATCATGCATTATATTGCGGAGAAATAGCATAAATAAAAAATCTACAAATCTGAGCCAAAGAATGTCGTTTTTGAAGATGACGTCACTATCGGCCATCTTGCATTTTTTATATTTTATGGTAGAGCTTTGTATAGTGTGGTAAGTTTCAACCCCCAAGCTCAAAGGGTAAGGAAAATAATTAGGGGAAGGGGTTGGGGACATTTCGGCATCCTCACCCAGGCCTGGACAGGTCGCGAAAAGCCCAGGCCATATAAGGTTAATCTCTGTACATTCGTGCGTCATTCTCAGAAGAATTTTTGAATGAAAAAAACTCGGCTCAAGCCCCTCCTTTTTGAGTAATATATAGGCTTTAAAGAGCATTCAAGACACCCTGCACCCTAAAATTCTAAACGTTCCAGGCCTGGGCTATTTGGAGGCTCTCCAATCTGTTTTAGTTATTCCTTGGGGTAGAGATATAAAACATTCATACTATATTTTAGGATAAGGCTTTATGAGAAAATGTATAAAAAGTTCAATATGGCCACCATCTTGACCTCACAGTGACGTAAGTTTTTCGCATTCCTTTCTTTTATTTTTCGAACTCATTCTCTGAAATTATTTATTCGTCTCCAAAAAACTAATTAGTGTGATACAAAATAGTTTCTTTTGACAAAATGTATAGATAAATTTGTCATGTTAGATTTTACTGAGGACATCTCGTGACCGCCATCTTGACGTAAATCATATCCTTCGCACCAAATACGGCATAAAATTGGCAAAACTATCAAGTTTCAGCTGTCTTGTCGTCTTTGTTCCAGAGCTGCGTAAAACGTTTGGAAATGTATCATAATGCCGCCCCCCCCCGGTTCATAAAGGATTAACATGAATGATTTACAGTTCTCGGTTGGGATGTTGCAGCCGTACGAGCATCTTCAAGTCACATCTTTGCCCTCTAAATAGGCAGTGAACGAAAAGTCAACAATGAAATCCAGTCGTTACCAATAGCATGGACAACCATTATTGGGGGGAAGGGGGGCAAAGTGGTCCTTGATCCCCTCTTTGAATATTGGGGGCCCCCCACCCCGGGTTCCGCCGCCCCTGCTGTATACCCAAATATCCGTTCAGGCCACCTTGAGCTCTATGTCATGGACTAGATAAATTGACTAGCTACAAAATTCCACATTGAATTCCACTTATTATCCAGAGCATAACCAGAAATTCTCACATGACATTCGGGTACCCTCAAAATTTCCATGCACTTTTTCATCTGAATTGCTTTCTGTTCCGGTAGTATACAGTCATGAGGGCATTCTGGCCACCATATGCCCTATGCCATGGCCTAGGATGATGGATTAGCTACATAAATCAGCATTTAATTTTAGTTATTATCCTTAGCATGGGCTGCAATTTTTCTCCCCAAAAATACCGGTACCCCATAGTTTGAGTGAACTTTTTCAGATTAGATCCTTTCTGTTCCTTTACTATTGACCCACATATCTATTCAGGCCACCCTGTGCCCTATGTCAGGGCCTGTATATATTCCCTAGCTACAGAATTCCACATTGAATTCCAGTTATTATCCGTAACATGGCCAGCAATTCTCACATCACATCCGGGTACTCACATAATTAGGATCAACTTTTCCAGCTGATACCCTTTCTGTTCCGGAAGCATACGTCATAAGGAGAATCAGGCCACCATATCACCTATGCCATAGCTTAGAAGCATGGACTAGCTACAGAAATCAACACTAAATTCCAGTTATTATCTCTAGAATGGCCTGCAATTCTTCCCTCAAATTTACGGTACCTCAAAATTTGAATCGTCTTTTTCGACTTACATGCTTTCTATTCTGTTACTGTATACCCAAATATCCGTTCAGGCCAACTTGAACTCTATGTCATGGCCTAGATGAATTAGCTAGCTACAAAATCCCACATTGAATTCCTGTTATTATCCATAGCATACCCAGCAATTCTCACATGACATTCGGGTACCCGCATAATTTGGATGAACTCTTTCAACAGAGTTCCTTATTGTTCCGGTAGTATGCAGTCATAAGCACATTCAGGCCATCATGTGCCCAATGATATAGCCTAGGAGGATAGACTAGCTCCAGAAATCAACATTAAATTCCAGTTATTATCCATAGCATGGATCTATGTCAGGGCCTATATATATTCGCTAGCTACAGAATCCCACATTGAATTCCAGTTATTATCCGTAACATGGCCAGCAATTGTCACATGACATCCGGGTACCCCCCTAATTTGGATCAACTTTTTCAGATGATACCCTTTCTCTTTCGGAAGTATTACTTCATAAGGAGAATCAGGCCACCATATGATCTATGCCATAGCTTAGGAGCATAGACTAGCTACAGAAAGCAACACTAAATTCCAGTTATTATCCCAAGCATGGCCTGCAATTCTTCCCTCAAATTTACGGTACCTCAAAATTTGAATCATCTTTTTCGACTTATATTCTTTGTGTTCTGTTACTGTATACCCCAATATCCGTTCAGGCCACCTTGAGCTCTATGTCATGGACTAGATAAATTGACTAGCTACAAAATTCCACATTGAATTCCACTTATTATCCGGAGCATAACCAGAAATTCTCACATCACATTCGGGTACCCCCATGATTTCCATGCACTTTTTCATCTGAATTCCTTTCTGTTCCGGTAGTATACAGTCATGAGGGCATTCAGACCACCATATGCCCTATGCCGTAGCCTAGGAGGATGGACTAGCTACATAAATCAGCATTTAATTTCAGTTAATATCCTTAGCATGACCTGCAATTTTTCTCCCCAAAATACCGGTATCCCATAGTTTGAGTGAACTTTTTCAGATTAGTTCCTTTCTGTTCCGTTACTATTGACCCAAATAACTATTCAGGCCACCTTGAGCTCTATGTCATGGACTAGATAAATTGACTAGCTACAAAATTACACATTGAATTCCACTTATTATCCGGAGTATAACCGGAAATTCTCACATGACATTCGGGTACCCCCATGATTTCCATGCACTTTTTCATCTGAATTGCTTTTTGTTCCGGTAGTATACAGTCATGAGGGCACTCAGACCACCATATGCCCTATGCCGTAGCCTAGGAGGATGGACTAGCTACATAAATCAGCATTTAATTTCAGTTAATATCCTTAGAATGGCCTGCAATTTTTCTCCTCAAAATACCGGTATCCTATAGTTTGAGTGAACTTTTTCAAATTAGATCCTTACTGTTCCGTTACTATTGACCCAGATATCTATTCAGGTCACCTTGAGCTCTATGTCATGGACTAGATAAATTGACTAGCTACAAAATTCCACATTGAATTCCACTTATTATCCGGAGCATAACAAGAAATTCTCACTTGACATTCGGGTACTCCCATAATTTTCATGCACTTTTTCATCTGAATTGCTTTCTGTTCCGGTAGTATACAGTCATGAGGGCACTCAGGCCACCATATGCCCTATGCCGTAGCCTAGGAGGATGGACTAGCTACATAAATCAGCATTTAATTTCAGTTAATATCCTTTGCATAACCTGCAATTTTTCTCCCCAAAATACCGGTATCCCATAGTTTGAGTGAACTTTTTCAGATTAGATCCTTTCTGTTCCGTTACTATTGCCCCAAATATCTATTCAGGCCACCTTGAGCTCTACGTCATGGACTAGATAAATTAAATAGCTACAAAATTCCACATTGAATTCCACTTATTATCCGGAGCATAACCAGAAATTCTCACATGACAATCGGGTACCCCCAAAATTTCCATGCACTTTTTCATCGGAATTGCTTTCTGTTCCGGTAGTATAGAGTCATGAGGGTACTCGGGCCACCATATGCTCTATGCCGTAGCCTAGGAGGATGGACTAGCTACATCAATCAGCATTTAATTTCAGTTAATATCCTTAGCATGCCCTGCAATTTATCTCCCCAAAGTACCGGTATCCCATAGTTTGAGTGAACTTTTTCATATTAGATCCTTTCTGTTCCGTTACTATTGACCCAAATATCTAGTCAGGCCACCTTGAGCTCTATGTCATGGACTAGATAAGTTGACTAGCTACAAAATTCCACATTGAATTCCACTTATTATCCGGAGCATAACCAGAAATTCTCACATGACATTCGGGTACCCCCATGATTTCCATACACTTTTTCATCTGAATTGCTTTCTGTTCCGGTAGTATACAGTCATGAGGGCACTCAGGCCACCATATGCCCTATGCCACAGCCTAGGAGGATGGACTAGCTACATAAATCAGCATTTAATTTCAGTTAATATCCTTTGCATAACCTGCAATTTTTCTCCCCAAAATGCCGGTATCCCATAGTTTGAGTGAACTTTTTCAGATTAGATCCTTTCTGTTCCGTTACTATTGACCCAAATATCTATTCAGGCCACCTTGAGCTCTACGTCATGGACTAGATAAATTAACTAGCTACAAAATTCCACATTGAATTCCACTTATTATCCGGAGCATAACCAGAAATTCTCACATGACATTCGGGTACCCCAAAAATTTCCATGCAATTTTTCATCGGAATTGCTTTCTGTTCCGGTAGTATACAGTCATGAGGGCACTCGGGCCACCATATGCCCTATGCCGTAGCCTAGGAGGATGGACTAGCTACATAAATCAGCATTTAATTTCAGTTAATATCCTTAGCATGGCCTGCAATTTTCCTCCCCAAAATACCGGTATCCCATAGTTTGAGTGAACTTTTTCAGATTAGATCCTTTTTGTTCCGTTACTATTGACCCAAATATCTATTCAGGCCACCTTGAGCTCTATGTCATGGACTAGATAAATTGATTAGCTACAAAATTCCACATTGAATTCCACTGATTATCCGGAGCATAACCAGAAATTCTCACATGACATTCGGGTACCCCCATAATTTTCATTCACTTTTTCATCTGAATTACTTTCTGTTCCGGTAGTATACAGTCGTGAGGGCACTCGGGCCACCATATGCCCTATGTCGTAGCCTAGGAGGATGGACTAGCTACATAAATCAGTATTTAATTTGAGTTAATATCCTTAGCATGGCCTGCAATTTTTCTCCCCAAAATACCGGTACCCCATAGTTTGAGTGAACTTTTTTAGATTAGATACTTTCTGTTCTGTTACTAATGACCCAAATATCTATTCAGGGAACCCTGGGCCCTATGTCAGGGCCTGTATACATTCGCTAGCTACAGAATCCCACATTGAATTCCAGTTATTATGCGTAACATGGCCAGCAATTGTCACATGACATCCGGGTACTCCCCTAATTTGGATCAACTTTTCAGCTGATACCCTTTCTGTTTCGGAAGTATTACTTCATAAGGGTAATCAGGCCACCATATGACCTATGCCATAGCTTAGGAGCATAGACTAGCTACAGAAAGCAACACTAAATTCTAGTTATTATCCCAAGCATGGCCTGCAATTCTTCCCTCAAATTTGCGGTACCTCAAAATTTGAATCATCTTTTTCGACTTATATGCTTTGTGTTCTGTTACTGTATACCCAAATATCCGTTCAGGCCACCTTGAGCTCTATGTCATGGACTAGATAAATTGACTAGCTACAAAATTCCACATTGAATTCCGCTTATTATCCGGAGCATAACCAGAAATTCTCACATGACATTCGGGTACCCCCAAAATTTCCATGCACTTTTTCATCAGAATTGCTTTCTGTTCCGGTAGTATACAGTCACGAGGGCACTCAGGCCACCATATGCCCTATGCCGTAGACTAGGAGGATGGACTAGCTACATAAATCAGCATTTAATATCAGTTAATACCCCATAGTTTGACTGGACTTTTTCATATTAGATCCTTTCTGTTCCGTTACTATTGACCCAAATATCTATTCAGGCCACCTTGAGCTCTATGTCATGTACTAGATAAGTTGACTAGCTACAAAATTCCACATTGAATTCCACTTATTATCCGGAGCATAACCGGAAAATCTCACATGACATTCGGGTACCCCCATGATTTCCATGCACTTTTTCATCTGAATTGCTTTCTGTTCCGGTAGTATACAGTCATGAGGGCACTCAGGCCACCATATGCCCTATGCCGTAGACTAGGAGGATGGACTAGCTACATAAATCAGCATTTAATATCAGTTAATACCCCATAGTTTGAGTGGACTTTTTCATATTAGATCCTTTCTGTTCCGTTACTATTGACCCAAATATCTATTCAGGCCACCTTGAGCTCTATGTCATGTACTAGATAAGTTGACTAGCTACAAAATTCCACATTGAATTCCACTTATTATCCGGAGCATAACCAGAAATTCTCACATGACATTCGGGTACCCCCATGATTTCCATGCACTTTTTCATCGGAATTGCTTTCTGTTCCGGTAGTATACAGTCATGAGGGCACTCGGGCCACCATATGCCCTATGCCGAAACCTAGGAGGATGGACTAGCTACATAAATCAGCATTTAATTTCAGTTAATATCCTTAGCATGGCCTGCAATTTTTCTCCCCAAAATACCGGTATCCCATAGTTTGAGTGAACTTTTTCAGATTAGATCCTTTTTGTTCCGTTACTATTGACCCAAATATCTATTCAGGCCACCTTGAGCTCTATGTCATGGACTAGATAAATTGAGTAGCTACAAAATTCCACATTGAATTCCACTTATTATCCGGAGCATAACCAGAAATTCTCACATGACATTCGGGTACCCCCATAATTTCCATGCACTTTTTCATCTGAATTGCTTTCTGTTCCGGTAGTATACAGTCATGAGGGCACTCAGGCCACCATATGCCTATGCCGTAGCCTAGGAGGATGGACTAGCTACATAAATCAGCATTTAATTTCAGTTAATATCCTTAGCATGGCCTGCAATTTTCTCCCCAAAATACCGGTATCCCATAGTTTGAGTGAACTTTTTCAGATTAGATCCTTTCTGTTCCGTTACTATTGACCCAAATATCTATTCAGGCCACCTTGAGCTCTACGTCATGGACTAGATAAATTAACTACCTACAAATTCCACATTGAATTCCACTTATTATCCGGAGCACAACCAGAAATTCTCACATGACATTCGGGTACCCCCAAAATTTCCATGCATTTTTTCATCGGAATTGCTTTCTGTTCCGGTAGTATACAGTCATGAGTTCACTCTGGCCACCATATGCCCTATGCCGTAGCCTAGGAGGATGGACTAGCTACATAAATCAGCATTTAATTTCAGTTAATATCCTTAGCATGGCCTGCAATTTTTCTCCCCAAAATACCGGTATCCCATAGTTTGAGTGAACTTTTTCAGATTAGATCCTTTCTGTTCCGTTACTATTGACCCAAATATCTATTCAGGCCACCTTGAGCTCTATGTCATGGACTAGATAAATTGACTAGCTACAAAATTCCACATTGAATTCCACTTATTATCCGGAGCATAACCAGAAATTCTCACATGACATTCGGGTACCCCCAAAATTTCCATGCACTTTTTCATCTGGATTGCTTTCTGTTCCGGTAGTATACAGTCATTAGGGCACTCAGGCCACCATATGCCCTATCCCATAGCCTAGGAGGATGGACTAGCTACATAAATCAGCATTTAATTTCAGTTAATATCCTTAGCATGGCCTGCAATTTATCTCCCCAAAATACCGGTATCCCATAGTTTGAGTGAACTTTTTCAGATTAGATCCTTTCTGTTCCGTTACTATTGCCCCAACTATCTATTCAGGCCACCTTGAGCTCTACGTCATGGACTAGATAAATTAACTAGTTACAAAATTCCACATTGAATTCCACTTATTATCCGGAGCATAACCAGAAATTCTCACATGACATTCGGGTACCCCAAAAATTTCCATGCAATTTTTCATCGGAATTGCTTTCTGTTCCGGTAGTATACAGTCATGAGGGCACTCGGACCACCATATGCCCTATGCCGTAGCCTAGGAGGATGGACTAGCTACATAAATCAGCATTTAATTACAGTTAATATCCTTAGCATGGCCTGCAATTTTTCTCCCCAAAATACCGGTATCCCATAGTTTGAGTGAACTTTTTCAGATTAGATCCTTTTTGTTCAGTTACTATTGACCCAAATATCTATTCAGGCCACCTTGAGCTCTATGTCATGGACTAGATAAATTGATTAGCTACAAAATTCCACATTGAATTCCACTGATTATCCGGAGCATAACCAGAAATTCTCACATGACATTCGGGTACCCCAATAATTTTCATTCACTTTTTCATCTGAATTACTTTCTGTTCCGGTAGTATACAGTCATGAGGGCAACTCGGGCCACCATATGCCCTATGTCGTAGCCTAGGAGGATGGACTAGCTACATAAATCAGTATTTAATTTGAGTTAATATCCTTAGCATGGCCTGCAATTTTTCTCCCCAAAATACCGGTGCCCCATAGTTTGAGTGAACTTTTTCAGATTAGATACTTTCTGTTCTGTTACTAATGTCCCAAATATCTATTCAGGGCGCCCTAGGCCCTATGTCAGGGCCCGTATACATTCGCTAGCTACAGAATCCCACATTGAATTCCAGTTATTATGCGTAACATGGCCAGCAATTGTCACATGACATCCGGGTACTCCCCTAATTTGGATCAACTTTTCAGCTGATACCCTTTCTGTTTCGGAAGTATTACTTCATAAGGGTAATCAGGCCACCATATGACCTATGCCATAGCTTAGGAGCATAGACTAGCTACAGAAAGCAACACTAAATTCTAGTTATTATCCCAAGCATGGCCTGCAATTCTTCCCTCAAATTTACGGTACCTCAAAATTTGAATCATCTTTTTCGACTTATATGCTTTGTGTTCTGTTACTGTATACCCAAATATCCGTTCAGGCCACCTTGAGCTCTATGTCATGGACTAGATAAATTGACTAGCTACAAAATTCCACATTGAATTCCGCTTATTATCCGGAGCATAACCAGAAATTCTCACATGACATTCGAGTACCCCCAAAATTTCCATGCACTTTTTCATCAGAATTGCTTTCTGTTCCGGTAGTATACAGTCATGAGGGCACTCAGGCCACCATATGCCCTATGCCGTACACTAGGAGGATGGACTAGCTACATAAATCAGCATTTAATATCAGTTAATACCCCATAGTTTGAGTGGACTTTTTCATATTAGATCCTTTCTGTGCCGTTACTATTGACCCAAATATCTATTCAGGCCACCTTGAGCTCTATGTCATATACTAGATAAGTTGACTAGCTACAAAATTCCACATTGAATTCCACTTATTATCCGGAGCATAACCAGAAATTCTCACATGACATTCGGGTACCCCCATAATTTCCATGCACTTTTTCCTCTGAATTGCTTTCTGTTCCGGTAGTATACAGTAATACGGGCACTCAGGCCACCATATGCTCTATGCCGTAGCCTAGGAGGATGGACTAGCTACATCAATCAGCATTTAATTTCAGTTAATATCCTTAGCATGCCCTGCAATTTATCTCCCCAAAATACCGGTATCCCATAGTTTGAGTGAACTTTTTCATATTAGATCCTTTCTGTTCCGTTACTATTGACCCAAATATCTAGTCAGGCCACCTTGAGCTCTATGTCATGGACTAGATAAGTTGACTAGCTACAAAATTCCACATTGAATTCCACTTATTATCCGGAGCATAACCAGAAATTCTCACATGACATTCGGGTACCCCCATGATTTCCATGCACTTTTTCATCTGAATTGCTTTCTGTTCCGGTAGTATACAGTCATGAGGGCACTCAGGCCACCATATGCCCTATGCCGTAGCCTAGGAGGATGGACTAGCTACATAAATCAGCATTTAATTTCAGTTAATATCCTTAGCATGGCCTGCAATTTTTCTCCCCAAAATACCGGTATCCCATAGTTTGAGTGAACTTTATCAGATTAGATCCTTTTTGTTCCGTTACTATTGACCCAAATATCTATGCAGGCCACCTTGAGCTCTATGTCATGGACTTGATAAATTGATTAGCTACAAAATTCCACATTGAATTCCACTTATTATGCGGAGCATAACCAGAAATTCTCACATGACATTCGGGTACCCCCATAATTTCCATGCACTTTTTCATCTGAATTGCTTTCTGTTCCGGTAGTATACAGTCATAAGGGCACTCAGGCCACCATATGCCCTATGCCGTAGCCTAGGAGGATGGACTAGCTACATAAATCAGCATTTAATTTCAGTTAATATCCTTAGGATGGCCTGCAATTTATCTCCCCAAAATACCGGTATCCCATAGTTTGAGTGAACTTTTTCATATTAGATCCTTTCTATTCCGTTACTATTGACCCAAATATCTATTCAGGCCACCTTGAGGTCTATGTCATGGACTCGATAAGTTGACTAGCTACAAAATTCCACATTGAATTCCACTTATTATCCGGAGCATAACCAGAAATTCTCACATGACATTCGGGTACCACCATGATTTCCATGCACTTTTTCATCTGAATTGCTTTCTGTTCCGGTAGTATACAGTCATAAGGGCACTCAGGCCACCATATGCCCTATGCCGTAGCCTAGGAGGATGGACTAGCTACATAAATCAGCATTTAATTTCAGTTAATATCCTTAGCGTGGCCTGCAATTTTTCTCCCCAAAATACCGGTATCCCATAGTTTGAGTGAACTTTTTCAGATTAGATACTTTCTGTTCTGTTACTATTGACCCAAATATTTATTCAGGGCACCCTGGTCCCTATGTCAGGGCCTGTATATATTCGCTAGCTACAGAATCCCACATTGAATTCCAGTTATTATCCGTAACATGGCCAGCAATTGTCACATGACATCCGGGTACTCCCCTAATTTGGATCAACTTTTTCAGCTGATACCCTTTCTGTTTCAGAAGTATTACTTCATAAGGAGAATCAGGCCACCATATGACCTATGCCATAGCTTAGAAGCATAGACTAGCTACAGAAAGCAACACTAAATTCCAGTTATTATCCCAAGCATGGCCTGCAATTCTTCCCTCAAATTTACGGTACCTCAAAATTTGAATCATCTTTTTCGACTTATATGCTTTGTGTTCTGTTACTGTATACCCAAATATCCGTTCAGGCCACCTTGAGCTCTATGTCATGGACTAGATAAATTGACTAGCTACAAAATTCCACATTGAATTCCACTTATTATCCGGAGCATAACCAGAAATTCTCACATGACATTCGGGTACCCTCAAAATTTCCATGCACTTTTTCATCTGAATTGGTTTCTGTTCCGGTAGTATACAGTCATGAGGCACTCAGGCCACCATATGCCCTATGCCGTAGCCTAGGCGGATGGACTAGCTACATAAATCAGCATTGAATTTCAGTTAATATCCTTAGCATGGCCTGCAATTTTTCTCCCCAAAATACCGGTACCCCAAAATTTGAATCATCTTTTTCCACTTACATCCTCCCTGTTGTGTTGCTGTATACCCGAATATGCAATCAGGTCACCTTGTGCTCTAAGTCATGGACTAGATAAATTGACTAGCTACAAAATTCCACGTTGAATTCCACTTATTATCCAGAGCATAACCAGAAATTCTCACATGACATTCGGGTACTCCAAAAATTTCCATGCACTTTTTCATCTGAATTGCTTTCTGTTCCGGTAGTATACAGTCATGAGGGCACTCTGGCCACCATATGCCCTATGCCGTAGCCTAGGAGGATGGACTAGCTACATAAATCAGCATTTAATTTCAGTTAATAACCTTATCATGGCCTGCATTTTTTCTCCCCAAAATACCGGTATCCCATAGTTTGAGAGAACTTTTTCAGATTAGATCCTTTCTGTTCCGTTACTATTGACCCAAATATCTATTCTGGCCACCTTGAGCTCTATTTTTGGGGTACCCGATTGTCATGTGAGAATTTCTGCTTATGCTCTGGATAATAAGTGGAATTCAATGTGGAATTTTGTAGCTAGTCAGTTTATCTAGTCCATGACATAGAGCTCAAGGTGGGCTGAATACATATTTGGGTCAATAGTAACGGAACAGAAAGGATCAAATCTGAAAAAGTTCACTCAAACTATGGGGAACCGGTATTTTGGGGAGAAAAATTGCAGGCCGTGCTAAGGATATTAACTGAAATTAAATGCTGATTTCTGTAGCTAGTCCATCCTCCTAGGCTACGGCATAGCGCATATGGTGGCCTGAGTGCCCACATGACTGTATACTACCGGAACAGAAAGCAATTCAGATGAAAAAGTGCATGGAAATCATGGGGGTACCCGAATGTCATGTGAGAATTTCTGGTTATGCTCCGGATAATAAGCGGAATTCAATGTGGAATTTTGTAGCTAGTCAATTTATCTAGTCCATAACATAGAGCTCAAGGTGGCCTGAACGAATATTTGGGTATACAGTAACAGAACACAAAGCATATAAGTCGAAAAAGATGATTCAAATTTTGAGGTACCGTAAATTTGAGGGAAGAATTGCAGGCCATGCTTGGGATAATAACTAGAATTTAGTGTTGCTTTCTGTAGCTAGTCTATGCTCCTAAGCTATGGCATAGGTCATATGGTGGCCTGATTCCCCTTATGAAGTAATACTTCCGAAACAGAAAGGGTATCAGCTGAAAAAGTTGATCCAAAATAGGAAATACCCGGATGTCACGTGACAATTGCTGGCCATGTTGCGGATAATAACTCGAATTCAATGTGGGATTCTGTAGCTAGCGAATATATACAGGCCCTGACATAGGGCCCAGGGTGGTCTGAATAGATATTTGGGTCAATAGTAACAGAACAGAAAGTATCTAATCTGTAAAAGTTCACTCAAACTATGGGATACCGGTATTTTGGAGAGAAAAATTGCAGGCCATGCTAAGGATATTAACTGAAATTAAATCCTGATTTATGTAGCTAGTCCATCCTCCTAGGCTACGGCATAGGGCATATGGTGGCCTGACTGCCCTCATGACTATACTACCGGAACAGAAAGCAATTCAGATGAAAAAGTGCATGAAAATTATGAGGGTACCCGAATGTCATGTGAGAATTTCTGGTTATGCTCCAGATAATAAGTGGAATTCAATGTGGAATTTTGTAGCTAGTTAATTTATCTAGTCCATGATGTAGAGCTCAAGGTGGCCAGAATAGATATTTGGGTCAATAGTAACGGAACAGAAAGGATCTAATTTGAAAAAGTTCACTCAAACTATGGGATACCGGTATTTTGGGGAGAAAAATTGCAGGTTAGGCAAAGGATATTAACTGAAATTAAATGCTGATTTATGTAGCTAGTCCATCCTCCTAGGCTACGACATAGGGCATATGGTGGGCTGAGTGACTTCATGACTGTATACTACCGGAACAGAAAGCAATTCAGATGAAAAAGTGTATGGAAATTATGGGGGTACCCGAATGTCATGTGTGAATTTCTGGTTATGCTCAGGATAATAAGTGGAATTCAATGTGGAATTTTGTAGCTAGTCAACTTATCTAGTCCATGACATAGAGCTAAAGGTGCCCTGAATAGATATTTGGGTCAATAGTAACGGAATAGAAAGGATCTAATATGGGAAAGTTCATTCAAACTATGGGATACCGGTATCTTGGGGAGATAAATTGCAGGCCATGCTAAGGATATTAACTGAAATTAAATGCTGATTTATGTAGCTAGTCCATCCTCCTAGGCTACGGGATAGGGCATATGGTGGCCTGAGTGCCCTCATGACTGTATACTACCGGAACAGAAAGCAATTCAGATGAAAAAGTGGATGGAAATTTTGAGGGTACCTGAATGCCATGTGAGAATTTCTGGTTATGGTCCGGATAATAAGTGGAATTCAATGTGGAATTTTGTAGCTAGTCAATTTATCTAGTCCATGACATAGAGCTCAAGGTGGCCTGAATAGATATTTGGGTCAATAGTAACGGAACAGAAAGAATCTAATCTGAAAAAGTTCACTCAAACTATGGGATACCGGTATTTTGGGGAGAACAATTCCAGGCCATGCTGAGGATATTAACTGAAATTAAATGCTGATTTATGCAGCTAGTCCATCCTCCTAGTCTACGGCATAGGGTATATGATGACCTGAGTGCCCTCATGACTGTATACTTCCGGAACAGAAAGCAATTCAGATGAAAAAGTGCATGGAAATTTTTGGGGTACCCGAATATCTTGTGAGAATTTCTAGTTATGCTCCGGATAATAAGCGGAATTCAATGTGGAATTTTGTAGCTAGTCAATTTATCTAGTCCATAACATAGAGCTCAAGGTGGCCTGAACGGATATTTGGGTATACAGTAACAGAACACAAAGCATATAATTCGAAAAAGATGATTCAAATTTTGCGGTACCGTAAATTTGAGGGAAGAATTGCAGGCCATGCTTGGGATAATAACTAGAATTTAGTGTTGCTTGCTGTAGCTAGTCTATGCTCCTAAGCTATGGCATAAGTCATATGGTGGCCTGATTCCCCTTATGAAGTAATACTTCCGAAACATAAAGGGTATCAGCTGAAAAAGTTGATCCAAAATAGGGGAGTACCCGGATGTCACGTGACAATTGCTGGCCATGTTGCGGATAATAACTGGAATTCAATGTGGGATTCTGTAGCTAGCGAATATATACAGGCCATGACATAGGGCCCAGGGTGGCCTGAATAGATATTTGGGTCAATATTAACGGAACAGAAAGGATCTAATCTGAAAAAGTTCACTCAAACTATGGGATACCGGTATTTTGGGGAGATATATTGCAGGCCATGCTAAGGATATTAACTGAAATTAAATGCTGATTTATGTAGCTAGGCCATCCTCCTAGGCTATGGGATAGGGCATATGGTGGCCTGAGTGCCCTAATGACTGTATACTACCGGAACAGAAAGCAATCCAGATGAAAAAGTGCATGGAAATTTTGGGGGTACCCGAATATCATGTGAGAATTTCTGGTTATGCTATGGATAATAAGTGGAATTCAATGCGGAATTGTGTAGCTAGTCAATTTATCTAGTCCATGACATAGAGCTCAAGGTGGCCTGAATAGATATTTGGGTCAATAGTAACGGAACAGAAAGGATCTAATATGAAAAAGTTCACTCAAACTATTGGATACCGGTATTTTGGGGAGAAAAATTGCAGGCCATGCTAAGGATATTAACTGAAATTAAATGCTGATTTATGTAGCTAGTCCATCCTCCTAGGCTACGGCATAGGGCATATGGTGGCCAGAGTGAACTCATGACTGTATACTACCTGAACAGAAAGCAATTCCGATGAAAAAATGCATGGAAATTTTGGGGGTACCCGAATGTCATGTGAGAATTTCTGGTTGTGCTCCGGATAATAAGTGGAATTCAATGTGGAATTTGTAGGTAGTTAATTTATCTAGTCCATGACGTGGAGCTCAAGGTGGCCTGAATAGATATTTGGGTCAATAGTAACGGAACAGAAAGGATCTAATCTGAAAAAGTTCACTCAAACTATGGGATACCGGTATTTTGGGGAGATAAATTGCAGGCCATGCTAAGGATATTAACTGAAATTAAATGCTGATTTATGTAGCTAGTCCATCCTCCTAGGCTATGGGATAGGGCATATGGTGGCCTGAGTGCCCTAATGACTGTATACTACCGGAACAGAAAGCAATCCAGATGAAAAAGTGCATGGAAATTTTGGGGGTACCCGAATATCATGTGAGAATTTCTGGTTATGCTATGGATAATAAGTGGAATTCAATGTGGAATTTTGTAGCTAGTCAATTTATCTAGTCCATGACATAGAGCTCAAGGTGGCCTGAATAGATATTTGGGTCAATAGTAACGGAACAGAAAGGATCTAATATGGAAAAGTTCACTCAAACTATTGGATACCGGTATTTTGGGGAGAAAAATTGCAGGCCATGCTAAGGATATTAACTGAAATTAAATGCTGATTTATGTAGTCAGTCCATCCTCCTAGTCTACGGCATAGGGCATATGGTGGCCTGAGTGCCCTCATGACTGTATACTACCGGAAATTAAGCAATTCCGATGAAAAAGTGCATGGAAATTTTGGGGGTACCCGAATGTCATGTGAGAATTTCTGGTTATGCTCCAGATAATAAGCGGAATTCAATGTGGAATTTTGTAGCTAGTCAATTTATCTAGTCCATAACATAGAGCTCAAGGTGGCCTGAACGGATATTTGGGTATACAGTAACAGAACAGAAAGCATATAAGTCGAAAAAGATGATTCAAATTTTGAGGTACCGTAAATTTGAGGGAAGAATTGCAGGCCATGCTTGGGATAATAACTAGAATTTAGTGTTGCTTTCTGTAGCTAGTCTATGCTCCTAAGCTATGGCATAGGTCATATGGTGGCCTGATTCCCCTTATGAAGTAATACTTCCGAAACAGAAAGCGTATCAGCTGAAAAAGTTGATCCAAAATAGGGAATACCCGGATGTCACGTGACAATTGCTGGCCATGTTGCGGATAATAACTCGAATTCAATGTGGGATTCTGTAGCTAGCGAATATATACAGGCCCTGACATAGGGCCCAGGGTGGTCTGAATAGATATTTGGGTCAATAGTAACGGAACAGAAAGTATCTAATCTGAAAAAGTTCACTCAAACTATGGGGTACCGGTATTTTGGAGAGAAAAATTGCAGGCAATGCTAAGGATATTAACTGAAATTAAATGCTGATTTATGTAGCTAGTCCATCCTCCTAGGCTACGGCATAGGGCATATGGTGGCCTGAGTGCCCTCATGACTATACTACCAGAACAGAAAGCAATTCAGATGAAAAAGTGCATGAAAATTATGGGGGTACCCGAATGTCATGTGAGAATTTCTGGTTATGCTCCGGATAATAAGTGGAATTCAATGTGGAATTTTGTAGCTAGTGAATTTATCTAGTACATGACATAGAGCTCAAGGTGGCCTGAATAGATATTTGGGTCAATAGTAACGGAACAGAAAGGATTTAATCTGAAAAAGTTCACTCCAACTATGGGATACCGGTATTTTGGGGAGAACAATTCCAGGCCATGCTGAGGATATTAACTGAAATTAAATGCTGATTTATGCAGCTAGTCCATCCTCCTAGTCTACGGCATAGGGTATATGGTGACCTGAGTGCCCTCATGACTGTATACTTCCGGAACAGAAAGCAATTCAGATGAAAAAGTGCATGGAAATTTTTGGGGTACCCGAATGTCATGTGAGAATTTCTAGTTATGCTCCGGATAATAAGCGGAATTCAATGTGGAATTTTGTAGCTAGTCAATTTATCTAGTCCATAACATAGAGCTCAAGGTGGCCTGAACGGATATTTGGGTATACAGTAACAGAACACAAAGCATATAATTCGAAAAAGATGATTCAAATTTTGAGGTACCGTAAATTTGAGGGAAGAATTGCAGGCCATGCTTGGGATAATAACTAGAATTTAGTGTTGCTTGCTGTAGCTAGTCTATGCTCCTAAGCTATGGCATAGGTCATATGGTGGCCTGATTCCCCTTATGAAGTAATACTTCCGAAACATAAAGGGTATCAGCTGAAAAAGTTGATCCAAAATAGGGGAGTACCCGGATGTCACGTGACAATTGCTGGCCATGTTGCGGATAATAACTGGAATTCAATGTGGGATTCTGTAGCTAGCGAATATATACAGGCCATGACATAGGGCCCAGGGTGGCCTGAATAGATATTTGGGTCAATATTAACAGAACAGAAAGTATCTAATCTGAAAAAGTTCACTCAAACTATGGGGTACCGGTATTTTGGGGAGAAAAATTGCAGGCCATGGTAAGGATATTAACTGAAATTAAATGCTGATTTATATAGCTAGTCCATCCTCCTAGGCTACGGCATAGGGCATATGGTGGCCTGAGTGCCCTCATGACTATACTACCGGAACAGAAAGCAATTCAGATGAAAAAGTGCATGAAAATTATGGGGGTACCCGAATGTCATGTGAGAATATCTGGTTATGCTCAATAGTAACGGAACAGAAAGGATCTAATCTAAAAAAGTTCACTCAAACTATGGGATACCGGTATTTTGGGGAGAAAAATTGCAGGCCATGCTAAGGATATTAACTGAAATTAAATGCTGATTTATGTAGCTAGTCCATCCTCCTAGGTTTCGGCATAGGGCATATGGTGGCCCGAGTGCCCTCATGACTGTATACTACCGGAACAGAAAGCAATTCCGATGAAAAAGTGCCTGGAAATTTTGGGGGTACCCGAATGTCATGTGAGAATTTCTGGTTATGCTCCGGATAATAAGTGGAATTCAATGTGGAATTTTGTAGCTAGTCAATTTATCTAGTCCATGATATAGAGCTCAGGGTGGCCTGAATAGATATTTGGGTCAATAGTAACGGAACAGAAAGGATGTAATGTGGAAAAGTTCACTCAAACTATGGGATACCGGTATTTTGGGGAGAAAAATTGCAAGCCATGCTAAGGATATTAACTGAAATTAAGTGCTGATTTATGTAGCTAGTCCATCCTCCTAGGCTACGGCATAGGGCATATGGTGGCCTGAGTGCTCTCATGACTGTATACTACCGGAACAGAAAGCAATTCAGATGAAAAAGTGCATGGAAATTATGGGGGTACCCGAATGTCATGTGAGAATTTCTGGTTATGGTCCGGATAATAAGTGGAATTCAATGTGGAATTTTGTAGCTAGTCAATTTATCTAGTCCATGACATAGAGCTCAAGGTGGCCTGAATAGATATTTGGGTCAATAATAACAGACCAGAAACGATGTAAAATGAAAAAGTTCACTCAATCTATGGGATACCGGTATTTTGTGGAGAAAAATTGCAGGCCATGCTAAGGATATTAACTGAAATTAAATGCTGATTTATGTAGCTAGTCCACCTTCGTAGGCTACGGCATAGGGCATATGGTGGCCTGAGTGCCTTCATGACGGTATACCACCTGAACAGAACGCAATTCCGATGAAAAAGTGCATGGAAATTTGGGGGGTACCCGAATGTAATGTGAGAATTTCTGGTTATGCTCCGGCTAATAAGTGGAATTCAATGTGGAATTTTGTAGCTAGTGGATTTATCTAGTCCATGACATAGAGCTCAAGGTGGCCTGAATAGACATTTGGGTAAATAGTAACGGAACAGAAAGGATATAATCTGAAAAAGTTCACTCAAACTATGGGATACCGATATTTTTGAGAGAAAAATTGCAGACCATGCTAAGGATATTAACTGAAATTAAATGCTGATTTATGTAGCTAGTACATCCTCCTAGGCAACGGAATAGTGCATGTGGTGGCCTGTGTGCCCTAATGACTGTATTCTACCGGAACAGAAAGCAATTCAGATGAAAAAGTGCATGGAAATCATGGGGTACCCGAATGTCATGTTAGAATTTCTGGTTATGCTCCGGATAATAAGTGGAATTCAGTGTTGAATTTTGTAGCTAGTCAATTTATCTGGTTTATGACATAGAGCTCAAGGTGGCCTGAATAAATATTTGGGTGAATAGTAACCGAACAGTAAGGAACTAATATGAAAAAGTTCACTCAAACTATGGGATGGCGGTATTTTGGGGAGAAAAATTGCAGGTTATGCCAAGTATATTAACTGAAATTAAATGCTGATTCATGTAGCTAGTGTATCCTCCTAGGCTACGGCATAGGGCATATGGTGGCCTGAGTGCCCTCATGACTGTATACTACCGGAACAGAAAGCAATTCAGATAAAAAAAAAGTGCATGAAAATCATGGGGTACCCGAATGTCATGTGAGAATTTCTGGTTATGCTCCGGATAATAGGTGGAATTCAGTGTGGAATTTTGTAGCTAGTAAATTTATCTAGTACATGACATAGAGCTCAAGGTGGTCTGAAGAGATATTTAGGTCAATAGTAACCGAACAGAAAGGATGTAATCTGAAAAAGTTCACTCAAACTATGGGATACCGGTATTTTGGGGAGAAAAATGGCAGGTTATGCCAAGTATATTAACTGAAATTAAATGCTGATTTATGTAGCTAGTGCATCCTACTAGGCTACGGCATACGGCATATGGTGGCCTGAGTGCCATAATGACTGTATACTACTGGAACAGAAAGCAATTCAGATGAAAAAGTGCATGGAAATATTGGGGTACCCGAATGTCATGTGAGAATTTCGTCTGTTTATGCTCCGGATAATAAGTGGAATTCAATGTGGAATTTTGTAGCTAGTAAATTTATGTAGTACATGACATAGAGCTCAAGGTGGCCTGAATAGACATTTGGATAAATAGTAACGGAACAGAAAGTATATAATCTAAAAAAGTTCACTCAAACTATGGGATACCGATATTTTTGAGAGAAAAATTGCAGGACATGCTAAGGATATTAACTGAATTTAAATGCTGATTTATGTAGCTAGTCCATCCTCCTAGGCAACGGAATAGTGCATGTGGTGGCCTGAGTGCCCTAATGACTGTATACTACCGGAACAGAAGGCAATTCAGATGAAAAAGTGCATGGAAATCATGGGGTACCCGAATGTCATGCGAGAATTTCTGGTTATGCTCCGGATAATACGTGGAATTCAGTGTTAAATTTTGTAGCTAGTGAATTTATGTAGTCTATGACATAGAGCTCAAGGTGGCCTGAATAGATATTTGGGTCAGTAGTAACAGAACAGAAAGGATCTAATATGAAAAAGTTCACTCAAACTATGGGATACCGGTATTTTGGGGAGAAAAATTGCAGGTTATGCCAAGTATATTAACTGAAATTAAATGCTGATTTATGTAGCTAGTGCATCTCCTAGGCTGCGGCATACGGCATATGGTGGCCTGAGTGCCATCATGACTGTATACTACCGGAACAGAAAGCAATTCAGATAAAAAAGTGCATGGAAATCATGGGGTACCCGAATGTAATGTGAGAAATTTCTGGTTATGCTCCGGATAATAAGTGGAATTCAGTGTGGAATTTTGTAGCTAGTGAATTTATCTAGTCCATGACATAGAGCTCAAGGTGGCCTGAATAGATATTTGGGTCAATAGTAACCGAACAGAAAGGATCTAATCTGAAAAAGTTCACTCAAACTATGGAATACCGGTATTTTGGGGAGAAAAATTGCAGGCCATGCTAAGGATATTAACTGAAATTAAGTGCTGCTTTATGTAGCTAGTCCATCCTCCTAGGCTACGGCATAGGGTGTATGGTGGCCCGAGTGCTCTCATGACTGTTTGCTACCGGAACAGAAAGCAGTTCAGATGAAAAAGTGCGTGGAAATCATGGGGGTACCCGAATGTCATGTGAGAATTTCTGGTTATGGTGCGGATAATAAGTGGAATTCAATGTGGACTTTTGTAGCTAGTCAATTTATCTAGTCCATGACGTAGAGCTCAAGGTGGCCTGAATAGATATTTGGGTCAATAGTAATGGAACAGAAAGGATCTAATCTGAAAAAGTTCACTCAAACTTTGCGATACCGGTATTTTGGGGATAAAAATTGAAGACCATGCTAAGGATATTAGCTGAAATTAAATGCTGATTGATGCAGCTGGTCCATCCTCCTAGACTACGGCATAGGGCATATGGTGGCCTGTGTGCCCTCATAACTGTATACTACTGGAACATAAAGCAATTCAGATGAAAAAGTGCATCGAAATTTTGGGGGTAGGCGAATGTCATGTAAGAATTTCTGGTTATGCCCCGGATAATAAGTGGGATTGAATGGGGAATTTTGCAGCTAGTCAATTTATCTAGTCCATGACATAGAGCTCAAGGTGGCCTGAACGGATATTTGGGTATACAGTAACAGAACACAAAGCATATAAGTCGAAAATGATGATTCAAATTTTGAGGTTCCGTAAATTTGAGGGAAGAATTGCAGGCCATGCTTGGGATATTAACTGGAATTTAGTGTTGCTTTCTATAGCTAATCTATGCTCCTAAGCTATGGCATAGGGCATATGGTGGCCTGAGTGCCCACATGACTGTATACTACCGGAACAGAAAGCAATTCAGATGAAAAAGTGCATGGAAATTTTGGGGGTACCTGAATGCCATGTGAGAATTTTTGGTTATGATCCGGATAATAAGTGGAATTCAATGTGGAATTTTGCAGCTAGTCAATTTATCTAGTCCATGACATAGAGCTCAAGGTGGCCTGAATAGATATTTGGGTCAATAGTAACGGAACAGGAAGGATCTAATCTGAAAAAGTTCACTCAAACTATGGAATACCGGTATTTTGGGGAGAAAAATTGCAGCCCATGCTAAGGATATTAACTGAAATTAAATGCCGATTTATGTAGCCAGTCCATCCTCCTAGGCTACCGCATAGGGTGTATGGTGGCGGGAGTGCCCTCATGACTGTATACTACCAGAACAGAAAGCAATTCAGATGAAAAAGTGCATGGAAATCATTAGGGTATCCGAATGTCATGTGAAAATTTCTGGTTATGGTCCGGATAATAAGTGGAATTCAATGTGGAATTTTGTAGCTAGTCAATTTATCTAGTCCATGACATAGAGCTCAAGGTGGCCTGAATAGATATTTGGGTTATTAGTAACGGAACAGAAAGGATCTAATCTGAAAAAGTTCACTCAAACTATGGGATACCGGTATTTTGGTGAGACAAATTTGCAGGCCATGCTAAGGATATTATCTGAAATTAAATGCTGATTTATGTAGCTAGTCCATCCTCCTAGGCTACGGCATAGGGTGTATGGTGGCCTGTGTGCCCTCATGATTGTATACTACTGGAACAGAAAGCAATTCAAATGAAACAGTGCATCGAAATTTTGGGGGCACCCGAATGTGATGTGAGAATTTCTGGTTATGGTCCGGATAATAAGTGGAATTCAATGTGGAATTTTGTAGCTAGTCAATTTATTTAGTACATGACATAGAGCTCAAGGTGGCCTGAACGGATATTTGGGTATACAGTAACAGAACACAAAGCATATAAGTCGAAAATGATGATTCAAATTTTGAGGTTCCATAAATTTGAGGGAAGAATTGCAGGCCATGCTTGGAATAATAACTGGAATTTAGTGTTGCTTTCTATAGCTAGTCTATGCTCCTAAGCATATAGAATTTTGGGTTATTAGTAACGGAACACAAAGGATCTAATATGAAAAAGTTCACTCAAACTATGGGATACCGGTATTTTGGTGAGACAAATTTGCAGGCCATGCTAAGGATATTATCTGAAACTAAATGCTGATTTGTGTAGCTAGTCGATCCTCCTAGGCTACGGCATAGGGCATATGGTGGCCTGAGTGCCCTCATGACTGTATACTACCGGAACAGAAAGCAATTCAGATGAAAAAGTGCATGGAAATTTTGGTGGTACCTGAATGCCATGTGAGAATTTCTGGTTATGGTCCGGATAATAAGTGGAATTCAATGTGGAATTTTGTAGCTAGTCAATTTATCTAGTCCCTGACATAGAGCTCAAGGTGGCCTGAATAGATATTTGGGTCAATAGTAACGGAACAGAAAGGATCTAATCTGAAAAAGTTCACTCAAACTATGGAATACCGGTATTTTGGGGAGAAAAATTGCAGGCCATGCTAAGGACATTAACTGAAATTAAATGCTGCTTTATGTAGCTGGTCCATCCTCCTAGGCTACGGCATAGGGCATATGGTGGCCTGAGTGCCCTCATGACTGTATACTACCGGAACAGAAAGCAATGCAGATGAAAAAGTGCATGGAAATTTTGGTGGTACCTGAATGCCATGTGAGAATTTCTGGTTATGGTCCGGATAATAAGTGGAATTCAATGTGGAATTTTGTAGCTAGTCAATTTATCTAGTCCATGACATAGAGCTCAAGGTGGCCTGAATAGATATTTGGGTCAATAGTAACGGAACAGAAAGGATCTAATCTGAAAAAGTTCACTCAAACTATGGGATACCGGTATTTTGGTGAGACAAATTTGCAGGCCATGCTAAGGATATTAACTGAAATTAAATGCTGCTTGATGTAGCTAGTCCATCCTCCTAGGCTACGGCATAGGGTGTATGGTGGGCCGAGTGCTCTCATGACTGTATACTACCGGAACAGAAAGCAATTCAGATGAAAAAGTGCGTGGAAATCATCGGGGTACCCGAATGTCATGTGAGAATTTCTGGTTATGGTCCGGATAATAAGTGGAATTCAATCTGGAATTTTGTAGCTAGTCAATTTATCTAGTCCATGACGTAGAGCTCAAGGTGGCCTGAATAGATATTTGGGTCAATAGTAACGGAACAGGAAGGATCTAATCTGAAAACGTTCACTCAAACTATGGGATACCCGTTTTTTGAGGATAATAATTGCAGGCCATGCTAAGGATATTAGCTGAAATTAAATGCTGATTTATGTAGCTAGTCCATCCTCTTAGTCTACGGCATAGGGCATATGGTGGCCTGTGTGCCCTCATGACTGTATACTACTGGAACATAAAGCAATTCAGATGAAAAAGTGCATCGAAATTTTGGGGGTACCCGAATGTCATGTGAGAATTTCTGGTTATGCCCCGGATAATAAGTGGGATTGAATGGGGAATTTTGCAGCTAGTCAATTTATCTAGTCCATGACATAGAGCTCAAGGTGGCCTGAACGGATATTTGGGTATACAGTAACAGAAGACAAAGCATATAAGTCGAAAATGATGATTCAAATTTTGCGGCTCCGTAAATTTGAGGGAAGAAATGCAGGCCATGCTTGGGATAATAACTGGAATTTAGTGTTGCTTTCTATAGCTAGTCTATGCTCCTAAGCTATGGCATAGGGCATATGGTGGTCTGAGTGCCCACATGACTGTATACTACCGGAACAGAAAGCAATTCAGATGAAAAAGTGCATGGACATTTTGGGGGTACCTGAATGCCATGTGAGAATTTCTGGTTATGGTCCGGATAATAAGTGGAATTCAATGTGGAATTTTGTAGCTAGTCAATTTATCTAGTACATGACGTAGAGCTCAAGGTGGCCTGAATAGATATTTGGGTCAATAGTAACGGAACAGGAAGGATTTAATCTGAAAAAGTTCGCTGAAACTATGGGGTACCGGTATAATGGGGAGAAAGATTGCAGGCCATGCTAAGGATATTAACTGAAATTAAATGCTGATTTGTGTAGCGACTCCATCCTCCTAGGCTACGACAAAGGGTGTATGGCGGCCCGAGTGCCCTCATGACTGTACATGTATACTACCGGAACAGAAAGCAATTCAGATGAAAAAGTGCCTGGAAATCATGGGGGTACCCGAATGTCGTGTGAGAATTTCTGATTATGGTGCGGATAATAAGTGGAATTCAATGTGGAATTTTGTAGCTAGTGAATTTATCTAGTCCATGACATAGAGCTCAAGGTGGCCTGAATAGATATTTGGGTCAATATTAATGGAACAGGAAGGATCTAATCTGAAAAAGTTCGCTGAAACTATGGGGTACCGGTATATTGGGGAGAAAGATTGCAGGCCATGCTAAGGATATTAACTGAAATTAAATGCTGATTTGTGTAGCTAGTCCGTCCTCCTAGGCTACGGCATAGGGTGTATGGTGGCCCGAGTGCCCTCATGACTGTATACTACCGGAACAGAAAGCAATTCAGATGAAAAAGTGCATGGAAATCATGGGGGTACCCGAATGTCATGTGAGAATTTCTGGTTATGGTCCGGATAATAAGTGGAATTCAATGTGGAATTTTGTAGCTAGTCAATTTATCTAGTCCATGACATAGAGCACAAGGTGGCCTGAATAGATATGTGGGTCAATAGTAACGGAACAGAAAGGATCTAATCTGAAAAAGTTCGCTGAAACTATGGGGTACCGGTATATTGGGGAGAAAGATTGCAGGCCATGCTAAGGAAATTAACTGAAATTAAATGCTGATTTGTGTAGCTAGTCCATCCTCCTAGGCTACGGCATAGGGTGTATGGTGGCCCGAGTGCCCTCATGACTGTATACTAACGGAACAGAAAGCAATTCAGATGAAAAAGTGCATGGAAATCATGGGGGTACCCGAATGTCATGTGAGAATTTCTGGTTAGGGTCCGGATAATAAGTGGAATTCAATGTGGAATTTTGTAGCTAGTCAATTTATCTAGTCCATGACATAGAGCTCAAGGTGGCCTGAATAGATATTTGGGTCAATAGTAACGGAACAGAAAGGATCTAATCTGAAAAAGTTCACTCAAACTATGGAATACCGGTATTTTGGGGAGAAAAATTGCAGGCCATGCTAAGGATATTAACTGAAATTAAATGCTGCTTTATGTAGCTAGTCCATCCTCCTAGGCTACGGCATAGGGTGTATGGTGGGCCGAGTGCTCTCATGACTGTATACTACCGGAACAGAAAGCAATTCAGATGAAAAAGTGGGTGGAAATCATCGGGGTACCCGAATGTCATGTGAGAATTTCTGGTTATGGTCCGGATAATAAGTGGAATTCAATCTGGAATTTTGTAGCTAGTCAATTTATCTAGTCCATGACGTAGAGCTCAAGGTGGCCTGAATAGATATTTGGGTCAATAGTAACGGAACAGGAAGGATCTAATGTGAAAACGTTCACTCAAACTATGGGATACCGGTTTTTCGGGGATAATAATTGCAGGCCATGCTAAGGATATTAGCTGAAATTAAATGCTGATTTATGTAGCTAGTCCATCCTCTTAGTCTACGGCATAGGGCATATGGTGGCCTGTGTGCCCTCATGACTGTATACTACTGGAACATAAAGCAATTCAGATGAAAAAGTGCATCGAAATTTTGGGGGTACCCGAATGTCATGTGAGAAGTTCTGGTTATGCCCCGGATAATAAGTGGGATTGAATGGGGAATTTTGCAGCTAGTCAATCTATCTAGTCCATGACATAGAGCTCAAGGTGGCCTGAACGGATATTTGGGTATACAGTAACAGAACACAAAGCATATGTCGAAAATGATGATTCAAATTTTGAGGTTCCGTAAATTTGAGGGAAGAAATGCAGGCCATGTTTGGGATAATAACTGGAATTTAGTGTTGCTTTCTATAGCTAGTCTATGCTCCTAAGCTATGGCATAGGGCATATGGTGGCCTGAGTACCCTCATGACTGTATACTACTGGAACATAAAGCAATTCAGATGAAAAAGTGCATCGAAATTTTGGGGGTACTCGAATGTCATGTGAGAATTTCTGGTTATGCCCCGGATAATAAGTGGGATTGAATGAGGAATTTTGCAGCTAGTCAATTTATCTAGTCCATGACATAGAGCTCAAGGTGGCCTGAATAGATATTTGGGTCAATGGTAACGGAACAGAAAGGATCTAATCTGAAAAACTTCATTCAAACTATGGAATACCGGTATTTTGGGGAGAAAAATTGCAGGCCATGCTAAGGATATTAACTGAAATTAAATGCTGCTTTATGTAGCTAGTGCATCCTCCTAGGCTACGGCATAGGGTGTATGGTGGCCCGAGTGCTCTCATGACTGTATACTACCGGAACAGAAAGCAATTCAGATGAAAAAGTTCGTGGAAATCATGGGGTACCCGAATGTCATGTGAGAATTTCTGGTTATGGTCCGGATAATAAGTGGAATTCAATGTGGAATTTTGTAGCTAGTCAATTTATCTAGTCCATGACGTAGAGCTCAAGGTAGCCTGAATAGAAATTTGGGTCAATAGTAACGGAACAGGAAGGATCTAATCTGAAAAAGTTCGCTGAAACTATGGGGTACCGGTATATTGGGGAGAAAGATTGCAGGCCATGCTAAGGATATTAACTGAAATTAAATGCTGATTTGTGTAGCTAGTCCATCCTCCTAGGCTACGGCATAGGGTGTATGGTGGCCCGAGTGCTCTCATGACTGTATACTACCGGAACAGAAAGCAATTCAGATGAAAAAGTGCATGGAAATCATGGGGTACCCGAATGTCATGTGAGAATTTCTGGTTAGGGTCCGGATAATAAGTGTAATTCAATGTGGAATTTTGTAGCTAGTCAATTTATCTAGTCCATGACATAGAGCTCACGGTGGCCTGAATAGATATTTGGGTCAATAGTAACGGAACAGAAAGGATCTAATCTGAAAAAGTTCACTCAAACTATGGAATACCGGTATTTTGGGGAGAAAAATTGCAGGCCATGCTAAGGATATTAACTGAAATTAAATGCTGCTTTATGTAGCTAGTACATCCTCCTAGGCTACGGCATAGGGTGTATGGTGGCCCGAGAGCTCTCATGACTGTATACTACCGGAACAGAAAGCAATTCAGATGAAAAAGTGCGTGGAAATCATGGGGGTACCCGAATGTCATGTGAGAATTTCTGGTTATGGTCCGGATAATAAGTGGAATTCAATCTGGAATTTTGTAGCTAGTCAATTTATCTAGTCCATGACGTAGAGCTCAAGGTGGCCTGAATAGATATTTGGGTCAATAGTAACGCAACAGGAAGGATCTAATCTGAAAACGTTCACTCAAACTATGGGATACCGGTTTTTTGGGGATAATAATTGCAGGCCATGCTAAGGATATTAGCTGAAATTAAATGTTGATTTATGTAGCTAGTCAATCGTCTTAGTCTACGGCATAGGGCATATGGTGGCCTGTGTGCCCTCATGACTGTATACTACTGGAACATAAAGCAATTCAGATGAAAAAGTGCATCGAAATTTTGGGGGTACCCGAATGTCATGTGAGAATTTCTGTTTATGCCCCGGATAATAAGTGGGATTGAATGGGGAATTTTGCAGCTAGTCAATTTATCTAGTCCATGACATAGAGCTCAAGGTGGCCTAAGCGCATATTTGGGTATACAGTAACAGAACACAAAGCATATAAGTCGAAAATGATGATTCAAATTTTGAGGTTCCGTAAATTTGAGGGAAGAATTGCAGGCCATGCTTGGGATAGTAACTGAAATTTAGTGTTGCTTTCTATAGCTAGTCTATGCTCCTAAGCTATGGCATAGGGCATATGGTGGCCTGAGTGCCCACATGACTGTATACTACCGGAACAGAAAGCAATTCAGATGAAAAGTGCATGGACATTTTGGGGGTAGCTGAATGCCATGTGAGAATTTCTGGTTATGGTCCGGATAATAAGTGGAATTCAATGTGGAATTTTGTAGCTAGTCAATTTATCTAGTCCATAACATAGAGCTCAAGGTGGCCTGAATAGATATTTGGGTCAATAGTAACGGAACAGGAAGGATCTAATCTGAAAAAGTTCCCTCAAACTATGGAATACCGGTATTTTGGGGAGAAAAAGTGCAGGCCATGCTAAGGATATTAACTGAAATTAAATGCCGATTTATGTAGCCAGTCCATCCTCCTAGGCTACGGCATAGGGTGTATGGCGGCGGGAGTGCCCTCATGACTGTATACTACCGGAACAGAAAGCAATTCAGATGAAAAAGTGCGTGGAAATCATGGGGTACCCGAATGTCATGTGAGAATTTCTGGTTATGGTGCGGATAATAAGTGGAATTCAATGTGGAATTTTGTAGCTAGTAAATTTATCTAGTCCATGACGTAGAGCTCAAGGTGGCCTGAATAGATATTTGGGTCAATAGTAACGGAACAGGAAGGATCTAATCTGAAAAAGTTCACTCAAACTATGGAATACCGGTATTTTGGGGAGAAAAATTGCAGGCCATGCTAAGGATATTAACTGAAATTAAATGCTGTTTTATGTAGCTAGTCCATCCTCCTAGGCTACGGCATAGGGTGTATGGTGGCCCGAGTGCTCTCATGACTGTATACTACCGGAACAGAAAGCAATTCAGATGAAAAAGTGCGTGGAAATCATGGGGGTACCCGAATGTGATGTGAGAATTTCTGGTTATGGTCCGGATAATAAGTGGAATTCAATGTGGAATTTTGTAGCTAGTCAATTCATCTAGTCCATGACGTAGAGCTAAAGGTGGCCTGAATAGATATTTGGGTCAATAGTAACGGAACAGGAAGGATAATCTGAAAAAGTTCACTCAAACTATGGGATACCGTTTTTTGGGGATAAAAATTGCAGGCCATGCTAAGGATATTAGCTGAAATTAAATGCTGATTTATGTAGCTAGTCCATCCTCTTAGTCTACGGCATAGGGCATATGGTGGCCTGTGTGCCCTCATGACTGTATACTACTGGAACATAAAGCAATTCAGATGAAAAAGTGCATTGAAATTTTGGGGGTACTGGAATGTCATGTGAGAATTTCTGGTTATGCCCCGGATAATAAGTGGGATTGAATGGGGAATTTTGCAGCTAGTCAATTTATGTAGTGCATGACATAGAGCTCAAGGTGGCCTGAATAGATATTTGGGTCAATGGTAACGGAACAGAAAGGATCTAATTTGAAAAACTTCATTCAAACTATGGAATACCGGTATTTTGGGGAGAAAAATTGCAGGCCATGCTAAGGATATTAACTGAAATTAAATGCTGCTTTATGTAGCTAGTCCATCCTCCTAGGCTACGGCATAGGGTGTATGGTGGCCCGAGTGCTCTCATGACTGTATACTACCGGAACAGAAAGCAATTCAGATGAAAAAGTTCGTGGAAATGATGGGGTACCCGAATGTCATGTGAGAATTTCTGGTTATGGTCCGGATAATAAGTGGAATTCAATGTGGAATTTTGTAGCTAGTCAATTTATCTAGTGCATGACGTAGAGCTCAAGGTGGCCTGGATAGATATTTGGGTCAATAGTAATGGAACAGAAAGGATCTAATATGAAAAAGTTCACTCAAACTATGGGATACCGGTATTTTGGGGATAAAAATTGCAGGCCATGCTAAGGATATTAGCTGAAATTAATTGCTGATTTATGTAGCTAGTCCATCCTCCTAGACTACGGCATAGAGCATATGGTGGCCTCATTCTCCTTATGAAGTAATACTACTGGAACATAAAGCAATTCAGATGAAAAAGTGCATCGAAATTTTGGGGGTACCCGAATGTCATGTGAGAATTTCTTGTTATGCCCCGGATAATAAGTGGGATTGAATGGGGAATTTTGCAGCTAGTCAATTTATCTAGTCCATGACATAGAGCTCAAGGTGGCCTGAACCGATATTTGGGTATACAGTAACAGAACACAAAGCATATAAGTCGAAAATGATGATTCAAATTTTGAGGTTCCGTAAATTTGAGGGAAGAATTGCAGGCCATGCTTGGGATAATAACTGGAATTTAGTGTTGCTTTCTATAGCTAGTCTATGCTCCTAAGCTATGGCATAGGGCATATGGTGGCCTGAGTGCCCACATGACTGTATACTACCGGAACAGAAAGCAATTCAGATGAAAAGTGCATGGAAATTTTGGGGGTACCTGAATGCCATGTGAGAATTTCTGGTTATGGTCCGGATAATAAGTGGAATTCAATGTGGAATTTTGCAGCTAGTCAATTTATCTAGCCCATGACATAGAGCTCAAGGTGGCCTGAATAGATATTTGGGTCAATAGTAACGGAACAGGAAGGATCTAATCTGAAAAAGTTCACTCAAACTATGGAATACCGCTATTTTAGGGAGAAAAATTGCAGCCCATGCTAAAGATATTAACTGAAATTAAATGCCGATTTATGTAGCCAGTCCATCCTCCTAGGCTACCGCATAGGGTGTATGGTGGCGGGAGTGCCCTCATGACTGTATACTACCGGAACAGAAAGCAATTCAGATGTAAAAGTGCATGGAAATCATTGGGGTATCCGAATGTCATGTGAAAATTTCTGGTTATGGTCCGGATAATAAGTGGAATTTAATATGGAATTTTGTAGCTAGTCAATTTATCTAGTCCATGACATAGAGCTCAAGGTGGCCTGAATAGATATTTGGGTTAATAGTAACGGAACAGAAAGGATATAATCTGAAAAAGTCCACTCAAACTATGGGATACCGGTATTTTGGTGAGACAAATTTGCAGGCCATGCTAAGGATATTATCTGAAATTAAATGCTGATTTGTGTAGCTACTCGATCCTCCTAGGCTACGGCATAGGGCATATGGTGGCCTGAGTGCCCTCATGACTGTATACTACCGGAACAGAAAGCAGTTCAGACGAAAAAGTACATGGAAATCATGGGGGTACCCGAATATCATGTGAGAATTTCTGGTTATGCCCCGGATAATAAGTGGAATTCAATGTGGAATTTTGCAGCTAGTCAATTTATCTAGTCCATGACATAGAGCTCAAGGTGGCCTGAATAGATATTTGGGTCAATAGTAACGGAACAGGAAGGATCTAATGTGAAAAAGTTCCCTCAAACTATGGAATACCGGTATTTTGGGGAGAAAAATTGCAGGCCATGCTAAGGATATTAACTGATATTAAATGCCGATATATGTAGCCAGTCCATCCTCCTAGGCTACGTCATAGGGTGTATGGCGGCGGCAGTGCCCTCATGACTGTATACTACCGGAACAGAAAGCAATTCAGATGAAAAAGTGCGTGGAAATAATGGGGTACCCGAATGTCATGTGAGAATTTCTGGTTATGGTCCGGATAATAAGTGGAATTCAATGTGGAATTTTGTAGCTAGTCAATTTATCTAGTCCATGACGTAGAGCTCAAGGTGGCCTGAATAGATATTTGGGTAAATAGTAACGGAACAGGAAGGATTTAATCTGAAAAAGTTCGCTGAAACTATGGGGTACCGGTATATTGGGGAGAAAGATTGCAGGCCATGCTAAGGATATTAACTGAAATTAAATGCTGATTTGTGTAGCGACTCCATCCTCCTAGGCTACGACAAAGGGTGTATGGCGGCCCGAGTGCCCTCATGACTGTATACTACCGGAACAGAAAGCAATTCAGATGAAAAAGTGCCTGGAAATCATGGGGGTACCCGAATGTCGTGTGAGAATTTCTGATTATGGTGCGGATAATAAGTGGAATTCAATGTGGAATTTTGTAGCTAGTGAATTTATCTAGTCCATAACATAGAGCTCAAGGTGGCCTGAATAGATATTTGGGTCAATATTAATGGAACAGGATGATTCAAATTTTGAGGTTCCGTAAATTTGAGGGAAGAAATGCAGGCCATGCTTGGGATAATAACTGGAATTTAGTGTTGCTTTCTATAGCTAGTCTATGCTCCTAAGCTATGGCATAGGCCATATGGTATTTTGGGGAGAAAAATTGCAGGCCATGCTAAGGATATTAACTGAAATTAAATGCTGACTTATGTAGCCAGTCCATCCTCCTAGGCTACGGCATAGGGTGAAAGGTGGCAGGAGTGCCCTCATGACTGTATACTACCGGAACAGAAAGCAATTCAGATGAAAAAGTGCATGGAAATCATGGGGGTGCCCGAATGTCATGTGAGAATTTCTGGTTATGGTCCGGATAATAAGTGGAATTCAATGTGGAATTTTGTAGCTAGTCAATTTATCTAGTCCATGACGTAGAGCAAAAGGTGGCCTGAATAGATATTTGGGTCAATAGTAACGGAACAGGAAGGATCTAATCTGAAAAAGTTCGCTGAAACTATGGGGTACCGGTATATTGGGGAGAAAGATTGCAGGCCATGCTAAGGATATTAACTGAAATTAAATGCTGATTTGTGTAGCTAGTCCATCCTCCTAGGCTACGGCATAGGGTGTATGGTGGCCCGAGTGCTCTCATGACTGTATACTACCGGAACAGAAAGCAATTCAGATGAAAAAGTGCATGGAAATCATGGGGTACCCGAATGTCATGTGAGAATTTCTGGTTAGGGTCCGGATAATAAGTGTAATTCAATGTGGAATTTTGTAGCTAGTCAATTTATCTAGTCCATGACATAGAGCTCACGGTGGCCTGAATAGATATTTGGGTCAATAGTAACGGAACAGAAAGGATCTAATCTGAAAAAGTTCACTCAAACTATGGAATACCGGTATTTTGGGGAGAAAAATTGCAGGCCATGCTAAGGATATTAACTGAAATTAAATGCTGCTTTATGTAGCTAGTACATCCTCCTAGGCTACGGCATAGGGTGTATGGTGGCCCGAGAGCTCTCATGACTGTATACTACCGGAACAGAAAGCAATTCAGATGAAAAAGTGCGTGGAAATCATGGGGGTACCCGAATGTCATGTGAGAATTTCTGGTTATGGTCCGGATAATAAGTGGAATTCAATCTGGAATTTTGTAGCTAGTCAATTTATATAGTCCATGACGTAGAGCTCAAGGTGGCCTGAATAGATATTTGGGTCAATAGTAACGCAACAGGAAGGATCTAATATGAAAACGTTCACTCAAACTATGGGATACCGGTTTTTTGGGGATAATAATTGCAGGCCATGCTAAGGATATTAGCTGAAATTAAATGCTGATTTATGTAGCTAGTCAATCGTCTTAGTCTACGGCATAGGGCATATGGTGGCCTGTGTGCCCTCGTGACTGTATACTACTGGAACATAAAGCAATTCAGATGAAAAAGTGCATCGAAATTTTGGGGGTACCCGAATGTAATGTGAGAATTTCTGGTTATGCCCCGGATAATAAGTGGGATTGAATGGGGAATTTTGCAGCTAGTCAGTTTATCTAGTCCATGACATAGAGCTCAAGGTGGCCTGAACGGATATTTGGGTATACAGTAACAGAACACAAAGCATATAAGTCGAAAATGATGATTCAAATTTTGAGGTTCCGTAAATTTGAGGGAAGAATTGCAGGCCATGCTTGGGATAATAGCTGGAATTTAGTGTTGCTTTCTATAGCTAGTCTATGCTCCTAAGCTATGGCATAGGGCATATGGTGGCCTGAGTGCCCACATGACTGTATACTACCGGAACAGAAAGCAATTCAGATGAAAAAGTGCATGGACATTTTGGGGGTACCTGAATGCCATGTGAGAATTTCTGGTTATGGTCCGGATAATAAGTGGAATTCAATGTGGAATTTTGCAGCTAGTCAATTTATCTAGTCCATGACATAGAGCTCAAGGTGGCCTGAATAGATATTTGGGTCAATAGTAACGGAACAGGAAGGATCTAATCTGAAAAAGTTCCCTCAAACTATGGAATACCGGTATTTTGGGGAGAAAAATTGCAGGCCATGCTAAGGATATTAACTGAAATTAAATGCCGATTTATGTAGCCAGTCCATCCTCCTAGGCTACGGCATAGGGTGTATGGCGGCGGGAGTGCCCTCATGACTGTATACTACCGGAACAGAAAGCAATTCAGATGAAAAAGTGCGTGGAAATCATGGGGTACCCGAATGTCATGTGAGAATTTCTGGTTATGGTGCGGATAATAAGTGGAATTCAATGTGGAATTTTGTAGCTAGTAAATTTATCTAGTCCATGACGTAGAGCTCAAGGTGGCCTGAATAGATATTTGGGTCAATAGTAACGGAACAGGAAGGATCTAATCTGAAAAAGTTCACTCAAACTATGGAATACCGGTATTTTGGGGAGAAAAATTGCAGGCCATGCTAAGGATATTAACTGAAATTAAATGCTGTTTTATGTAGCTAGTCCATCCTCCTAGGCTACGGCATAGGGTGTATGGTGGCCCGAGTGCTCTCATGACTGTATACTACCGAAACAGAAAGCAATTCAGATGAAAAAGTGCGTGGAAATCATGGGGGTACCCGAATGTGATGTGAGAATTTCTGGTTATGGTCCGGATAATAAGTGGAATTCAATGTGGAATTTTGTAGCTAGTCAATTCATCTAGTCCATGACGTAGAGCTAAAGGTGGCCTGAATAGATATTTGGGTCAATAGTAACGGAACAGGAAGGATAATCTGAAAAAGTTCACTCAAACTATGGGATACCGTTTTTTGGGGATAAAAATTGCAGGCCATGCTAAGGATATTAGCTGAAATTAAATGCTGATTTATGTAGCTAGTCCATCCTCTTAGTCTACGGCATAGGGCATATGGTGGCCTGTGTGCCCTCATGACTGTATACTACTGGAACATAAAGCAATTCAGATGAAAAAGTGCATTGAAATTTTGGGGGTACTGGAATGTCATGTGAGAATTTCTGGTTATGCCCCGGATAATAAGTGGGATTGAATGGGGAATTTTGCAGCTAGTCAATTTATGTAGTGCATGACATAGAGCTCAAGGTGGCCTGAATAGATATTTGGGTCAATGGTAACGGAACAGAAAGGATCTAATTTGAAAAACTTCATTCAAACTATGGAATACCGGTATTTTGGGGAGAAAAATTGCAGGCCATGCTAAGGATATTAACTGAAATTAAATGCTGCTTTATGTAGCTAGTCCATCCTCCTAGGCTACGGCATAGGGTGTATGGTGGCCCGAGTGCTCTCATGACTGTATACTACCGGAACAGAAAGCAATTCAGATGAAAAAGTTCGTGGAAATGATGGGGTACCCGAATGTCATGTGAGAATTTCTGGTTATGGTCCGGATAATAAGTGGAATTCAATGTGGAATTTTGTAGCTAGTCAATTTATCTAGTGCATGACGTAGAGCTCAAGGTGGCCTGAATAGATATTTGGGTCAGTAGTAATGGAACAGAAAGGATCTAATCTGAAAAAGTTCACTCAAACTATGGGATACCGGTATTTTTGGGATAAAAATTGCAGGCCATGCTAAGGATACTAGCTGAAATTAATTGCTGATTTATGTAGCTAGTCCATCCTCCTAGACTACGGCATAGAGCATATGGTGGCCTCATTCTCCTTATGAAGTAATACTACTGGAACATAAAGCAATTCAGATGAAAAAGTGCATCGAAATTTTGGGGGTACCCGAATGTCATGTGAGAATTTCTTGTTATGCCCCGGATAATAAGTGGGATTGAATGGGGAATTTTGCAGCTAGTCAATTTATCTAGTCCATGACATAGAGCTCAAGGTGGCCTGAACCGATATTTGGGTATACAGTAACAGAACACAAAGCATATAAGTCGAAAATGATGATTCAAATTTTGAGGTTCCGTAAATTTGAGGGAAGAATTGCAGGCCATGCTTGGGATAATAACTGGAATTTAGTGTTGCTTTCTATAGCTAGTCTATGCTCCTAAGCTATGGCATAGGGCATATGGTGGCCTGAGTGCCCACATGACTGTATACTACCGGAACAGAAAGCAATTCAGATGAAAAGTGCATGGAAATTTTGGGGGTACCTGAATGCCATGTGAGAATTTCTGGTTATGGTCCGGATAATAAGTGGAATTCAATGTGGAATTTTGCAGCTAGTCAATTTATCTAGCCCATGACATAGAGCTCAAGGTGGCCTGAATAGATATTTGGGTCAATAGTAACGGAACAGGAAGGATCTAATCTGAAAAAGTTCACTCAAACTATGGAATACCGCTATTTTAGGGAGAAAAATTGCAGCCCATGCTAAAGATATTAACTGAAATTAAATGCCGATTTATGTAGCCAGTCCATCCTCCTAGGCTACCGCATAGGGTGTATGGTGGCGGGAGTGCCCTCATGACTGTATACTACCGGAACAGAAAGCAATTCAGATGTAAAAGTGCATGGAAATCATTGGGGTATCCGAATGTCATGTGAAAATTTCTGGTTATGGTCCGGATAATAAGTGGAATTTAATATGGAATTTTGTAGCTAGTCAATTTATCTAGTCCATGACATAGAGCTCAAGGTGGCCTGAATAGATATTTGGGTTAATAGTAACGGAACAGAAAGGATATAATCTGAAAAAGTCCACTCAAACTATGGGATACCGGTATTTTGGTGAGACAAATTTGCAGGCCATGCTAAGGATATTATCTGAAATTAAATGCTGATTTGTGTAGCTACTCGATCCTCCTAGGCTACGGCATAGGGCATATGGTGGCCTGAGTGCCCTCATGACTGTATACTACCGGAACAGAAAGCAGTTCAGACGAAAAAGTACATGGAAATCATGGGGGTACCCGAATATCATGTGAGAATTTCTGGTTATGCCCCGGATAATAAGTGGAATTCAATGTGGAATTTTGCAGCTAGTCAATTTATCTAGTCCATGACATAGAGCTCAAGGTGGCCTGAATAGATATTTGGGTCAATAGTAACGGAACAGGAAGGATGTAATATGAAAAAGTTCACTCAAACTATAGAATACCGGTATTTTGGGGAGAAAAATTGCAGGCCATGCTAAGGATATTAACTGAAATTAAATGCCGATTTATGTAGCCAGTCCATCCTCCTAGGCTACGGCTTAGGGTGTATGGTGGCGGGGGTGCCCTCATGACTGTATACTACCGGAACAGAAAGCAATTCAGATGAAAAAGTGCATGGAAATCATTGGGGTACCCGAATGTCATGTGAGAATTTCAGATTATGAACCGGATAATAAGTGGGATTCAATTTGGAATTTTGCAGCTAGTCAATTTATCTAGTCCATGACATAGAGCTCACGGTGGCCTGAACGGATATTTGGGTATACAGTAACTGAACACAAAGCATATAAGTCGAAAATGATGATTCAAATTTTGAGGTACCGTAAATTTGAGGGAAGAATTGCAGGCCATGCTTGGGATAATGACTGGAATTTAGTGTTGCTTTCTATAGCTAGTCTATGCTCCTAAGCT
>JAVTVY010028934.1:0-13542 GCA_036873755.1 Hanleya hanleyi | reverse complement strand
GAGACCAAGATGATTCTCTACCATCTTGAGACACTTCAGTCGCAAATATTTGAAAGGGGGGGGGGGGGGCAAAGTGGGAGTGAGTGAGTGTCTTAATGTCACTTTCAACAATATTTCAGTCATATCACAATGATTGGGTCCTATTTCTTTTCACACCCGGGATCCCATGGATGGAGCGACACGCCAGGTCAATCCCCACGGGGCTGGGGCCCAAGTGGTCCTCCCCCCCCCCCTCCTCCTTTTAATATTTGGGGGAGGGATGGGCCCCTGCTGGCCCTGCTCAACTCCGCTGCACCCGATGTACTCCCCAACTATTCATCACCTATCACCTCTTCATTTGCAGATGTAATGTTTGCTATTGAATAACAAAATACCATAGATTATAAAAAATGTTCATTTAATTCCTTCTAAATACAGCACAAATTTTATGTTCCAGCTTTACTGCAGTAACCTTAAAAACATGGCATTTTTGTGAATTCTGTTTTTTTTTATGATTCTGCATCATTATAATTTTGAATTACATATATATTCAGTTATTCTCTTTTCGCATGCACTTATCTTTCTTGAACCTTTTCATGTCTGAAGTACATGTACATAGACTTCAATACAATTGAAGATACAACGTGATAGGCAAAAGAGCATTACCCTGACGAAATGGTAAGGGAAAGCCCATGAACTATCATGGGGAAACCATGGTTATTCATGGTCTATAGACCATGCTAGACCATTTTGTCAAATGGCACCTAATGACAAAACACAAGGTCAACCATGTACACAATCCATGGTTGAAGATTGCCAAAACCATATTCGACATAAGGACACCAATTTGTTTGCCATTGATCCCGATATCCCATTAAGTTCTACAGCCAGTTACTTGTGGTCAACTATGTCTTTAATCCATGGACTCAATCCCTAAGTCTAATCCCTCATCCAATTTTACAACACACAGAAGATGATTCCTGGAGAGTTGAATGTACTTTCAATGGCTCTGGTGTACACTATAGAAATACATTCATATGGTTCTGAAAAGGATACCGTATTATTCGGAAATGCTCACAAAATCTCAATTTCGTTAAAGAATTCAAAACTTGACCAAGACAAGTAGTATTTCTCTAACCATTTTAAAGCTACAATTTCAACAAAATATGTTTACATCACTGCAGTTCAACAGGGAAATGGATGCTGAAACAACCAGTTGCAGATGCATTTCACCATGAACTTTGAGCTCCAACACATCTTCATTTCTGACATGCAAACATCTCTATGATGTATTAATATCTACCATGATTAAGAGGGGTCAGTTCTCCAAAAGAATGTTGAAAATTGTTTAACAGAGAGGAGAATCTTCCTACCTTTTGTGATCTGCAACCTGTTTCAAACTTTTTCTATTGCCTTTTGAAGAGAGTTCCACAAGGGCAGATAACTCTACTTGTTAGGTTTGACCAGGGTTGAACATGGTCTAGCCTGCTAACCCATGGTCATGGACACCAAATGTCAGCCATGGTCTGCAATGGTTGGAAGGTTTGACCATGGTCAAATCAAAGTATTTTATTGCCGACCATGGTAGTTCACAGTTTACCATCAAATCCCACAGTGACCATGGAAGACAATAGTTTCTTTTCTGCAACTCTCAAGGCATGAGAACAAATAATTGTGGGTACGGTCTAAATCTGCAAATCACAGAGGTATGAGAGCATATCAAATGAAGCAGGCATTCTTCCATTGTGAGAGTTAACACCTTCTGACTGCACTGTGCAGAATAACGCAGCTTGCATTCGATCTTGGTCCACACACTGAGCATGTGTCTACATATGAGAGAGATGGGAAAATGCGTCCAGTATATCTTGTAGAAGAATTAGCACGTTTGTGCTAAATTATTACACAAGAAAACACAGTACAATGTCTTGTTTAACTGTGACATGCTGAACCCCGTTTACAAGTGGATGATGCTGATTGGCCTAGGACCATGCGCGCAAAAGCTGCGCACCGAGATTCCAACCCCAGTGCAAAAAGGGTATATCTCAAAGTAGGCAATTTACAATCTGATGCCATCAGAATGCCTATTGATGCACATCCAGTAAATAGGCTTTACCTCAGATCTACTAGCGAAGCGACAGTTGGGTCATCTAATCAGACTGCTTTTTTACTGCCGTGGGAATAACTAATGCCAAAATGAGGGTGAAACCATTTACAATTCATATATAAGACAGACTTTGGATATGGAGCTAGCCCGACTATAATTCTACAGTCCGTGACGTTTGTTTCATAGCGTTGTAAATGAAGGTATTGTTGATGGGCACAAACTGGCTGGTGAGTACTTTGATAACTTCCTGGGCAGCACATCCACCAATGAAAGCAGACACGGTATGTAACTCCGACGCTCCATAACGGCATCTGAAATAATACAGACACAGACATTATGCTAACATTACTTGACATATATCCAACATTTATTGGTATCAAATTAGGTCTACATCCAGTTAACCAATCACTATCCAGAACTGGTGACTGTGCATATTCACCATTTAATGACTACGATGTATTAATAATGACAATGTCTTACTCACATTTCATGTATATAGTCATCTTTTATTGATGGATTTAGACCCCAGTCATGCAACAGCTTATTCAAACAGGCCTGTAGGAAAAAAGTATCAGCAAATTAAAAACAAAATTTTCTGACTTGAACTGATATAAGTTTAGAAGACCATATCAAATAATGAACAGGTACAGTTCAAAGTGAAGGAGGATATGAATAATGGGTTTTTCAGTTATTATTACAATATATTCTAACACTGTTTTCCTTCTATTCAGAGCTCTAGCACTTGCTCCAGAAAAGAAAGAAAAGCTGCTATCCAAGTTTGCTGGGATGTCCTTTTTCTTGCAATACCATCTGGCAAAGATGTCAGAAATAGTGAGTGAGTGAATAGGATTTAACGTCTCTTTCAACATTATTTCATTCATATCGCGATGAACCATTAAGCACCACCCTGCTGCTTTAAAAAGAAATCTTTGAAGCAACATGGAACCAGACACCCTCCATCCACCCTAAAAAACACTGAGCACAGCACACAAGACACAGACAGGACGCTTACATGATGCAATAAAGACAAGCAATATTACAATGCTAGACACCACATTATCAAGTTGCTTCTCAGCAAATTGCACAGAAGCAACAGGAACCCGCACCCATGGGACACCCACCACCAACCACCCGCTGTCAGACAGACACAGACAGGCAGATACATAAAATGTGTGCAAAATTTTTTTTGGAGATATACTGTCAACAAAATTGTTTCCTTGAAAACTGATGAACGAATGTACTAATGATATAACATGAGCCACAAAATTTCCTAGGAATCCCATAGTCTGAGTAGTATGTACAGGTAAAGGGGCAACAAAAGTGAGTGAATGACTGAATAGGATTCAATGTAAACCATCATCCCCGATGGTGTGTGACAATGCTGCTCTTTTTAGTGCTGCTCCACCAAAACACCAAGCCGGGCAGACTGCACCCAGTCACATTATCCTGACACCAGAACAGCCAGTCCTTGATCTATCTTCTTAATGCTGAGCGCCAAGTGAAGAAGCAACAAGTTCCATTTTAACATGTTTAACGGTCGTACGTACAACTCAGCACCAACACAACTCTGCACCAACACAGAGTGGTTAATGGGGCAATGATACAATGACAGGGTTGTATTCTATACCAAGGTCCCTTATTATACCATGGCTCATTACATTATGACTCATATATTTCAATTTCTAATCAGTTCCTTATTTTTCAAGTTTTAAATGGTCTGCTGAAAGAGGGGCGGCTTATAGTATGGCTCACACGCAATGCAGTCTATATTCTGTCCCCTAATTTGAAGTGTATTTTGACCTCAAATAGGGCAAAGTCACTGGTGTCAAACAGGCTTATAGCCAATGAGCATGTGTATAAATACATATATATGGTGTGAGTTTTTATTGGGGGTGGGGATTTGGTTCAATGTCACACTCAAGGTTGTTTCACTCATATGATGACAGCCCGTTTGGTTGATGGAGGATGCCGGAGTACCCGGAGTACCCGGAGAGAACCAAAGCACTTCGTCAAGTAACTGACAAACTTTCACACATGCAGCAGGTGCGAGTTTAGTAAATCTGGTTCCAACTTCCATAGTTTGTTCCAACTTCCACCAAGTATTATGTGAAAATGTAAGAGATGCATTGACAAGATATCATTTAATCTACAGTATTTTGCACTGAAAAGGGCAATAACTCAGTAAGGAAAAACCCTCTGTCAACGGGGAAAAGCACATGTTCATCTCCGATCTGTGCTGATAATATTTACCAAGTATTATGTGCATCATATCAAAAGTGTAGGAGGAGATGGATTGACAAGATATCATTTAATCTACAGTACTTTGAACTGTAAAGGGCAAAAACTCAGTAAGGAAATATCCTTCGTCAACGATAAGAGAACATGCTAATCTTCAGTCTGTGCCGATAATATCCACCATGTATCGTGTTAACCATATCAAAAGTGTGGGAGGAGTTGGGTGGACAAGAAATACGGATGGATGAATCTACAGTATTTGGAACTGTAAAGGGTAATAACTCAGCGAGGAAAAATCTTCTGTCAACAGGAAGAGTACATGCGCATCTCTGTGCCGATAATATCTACCAAGTCTTAGGTGACCCATAGCAAAAGTGTAGGAGGAGTTGCATTGACAAGATATCATTTAATCTACAGTATTTTGAATTGTAAAGGGCAATAACTCAGTAAGGAAATAACCTCCGTCGACGGACAGACAGACAATCAGGCAGACGGACAGACAGACTTCCGTGCCTGTGAAGCAAAAAAATTATTTGATTCAGCCTGAACTTCCTTTATTGAGCCTAGGACTGGTAAGTGATGCTCAATTCCAAAAAACTTCTGCTTTGAGACCATATGCACGTGTGCTAAGAATCTAGTGGAGCCTAGGCATAGTCAAGCTTTAGAATGCATGGTACAAGAAACAGACATAGATGAGATGACAAAACAAGAGCCCAAGGGGCTTCAATATACACCCGTGTATCTGGAATTACATTGGTCCAAATTTCATGATTGTTTAATAGCCTTGATTTCAATTGGTAGCTAGCCTACAATTTTGTGCTTCTGAAAATGTAACATATAACATCTTATATTGAATGATAAACTAAAATGAGCTTAACTCTTGGTAACTAATTGACAGTGAATCAGAAGCCGAGAGCTCACATATCCCACACTGAAATCGACAATAGTCAAACACAAGAAAATAGTAGTTTTCCTGCAAATGGATTCCTTTCAGACAAGAGAATTTTTCATGAAGGAAGAAGTGATGAAATAAACCTTTGTTCTTGAAATAATAAACCGGTATGAAGTTCATAAAGGACCCCTCTCCCCATTAAATTAGTAAATTTATGGTTTTTATTTCACAACAGTTTAACTAAATGTAGCTGTTTCAAATATGGGAGACAACTCCACAGGACGAATGCCATATACATGTAGGGGGGAGAACTCTGAATATTCCAACCTAACACATATGGTCAGCTAAACTTGATTCAGTTTTGAAGGACTGTGACCTTGAACTTGGACAAATTGATCTCAAAATGTATGGCTCCTCTCTGCCATGTGAGTAAGGTATACTCAAAGTTTGGTACCATTCCATACCTTGAAACTAGAGATACCGCATGGACAACAAATGTTAATGGATGAATGGACAGAGCGCAACATCGCATTACACGACTTCGTCTGCCACAGGCATATGAAAATGGGACTTTTAATGATTTCTTGATGTTGAGGTCACAGTGACCTTGACCTTTTACCCACATTTTGGTATGTAAAACAAGTCTAATGTATCTACTGGCAGAAAAAAAGTTTTGATTTCCTGATTTTGGGATCAGTGACCTTGACCTTTGAGTTTAGTACACGACACATCGTCTTCCCTCAGTGTATCAATGGACACACAAAAAATCGGCCTTGACCTACATTTTGGTATGTGCTACATCATGTCCCCGTAATGTATCTACTGACACAAAAACAAAGTAATTTTCAAAGATTTCTTGATTCTGGAGTCAAAGACTATTGACCTAAATTTTGGTAGATGACAAATCGTCTCCCCGTAATTTCTCAATGGACACAAAAAATCATGATTTTTAACAATTTCACGATTTTGGGGTCCCAGTGACCTTGACCCTTGACCAGGTCACTTGACCTACATTTTGGTATGTGACACATCGTGTCCCCCTAAAGTATCTACTGACACAAAAACATGTTATTTTTAATAATTTCCTGATTTTGAGGTCACAGGGATCTTTGACCTTGAACTAATTTTTGGTATGCAACACTTCATTTTGCCCTATCGAATCCACTTACAAAAAATTAGTAAATTTTTCATGATTTCCTGATTTTTAGGTAACAATGACCTTTGACCTTGATTCTGAGGTCACAGTGACCTTGACTATTGACCTGGATCTAAATTTCAGTACATGACGAAACGGTTCCCTGTAATTTTTCAATGGACTCAAAAAATCATGATTTTTAACAATTTTACAATTTTGGGGTCACAGCGACCTTGACCTACATTTTGGTAGGTGACACATCGTGTCCCCCTAATGTATCTACTGACACAAAAAAATGTTATTGTTAATAATTTCCTGATTTCGGGCTCACAGTGACCTTTGACCTTCGACCTTGACCTATCTTTGGGTAAGCAACACTTCATTTCCCCCTACTGAATCCACTCACAAAATTTTTGAAATTTTTAATGATTTCCTGATTTTTCTGTCACACTGACCTTTGACCTCTGAACTTGACCTACATTTGGTATGCAAGACATCGTTCCCTCCTAGAGCATCCACTCACCAAAAATTAGAACTGTAGATAGACATGAAGCTGCGCTATCGAAACCCCTCGGCTCTGAACCCCAGCTATTATAATGTAAGGGTGTCTCTACCAATTGATTGGCTTGTGGGAAGAAATATTTACCCCTGGTATTGTAAGTGTACTTTCTTTGAAAAAAAAAAAGAAGTTTTCCTCCCCTTAAATTAATTTGTTTCTGGAATAAATACATACACTATAGATACGTTTATCATATCTTGGTAAACACAACTAAAATTGCTGAAATAGAAATCATTAGAAGAGAGCCAAATTTGGGGAAACATTTAAGCGGTGGGAATATAAAATGACGTGTGGCAACTAAAAAGTGTTGTTAGGTTAGGTTGTTAGCAAAACAAACATGAATTGCAGGCAAGCACCTAAAAGGTGCGTGGACCCCTCAGCCTGTTTTTATTAGTCAAGTAGGATCAGGGCTGCATGTAGAACCAATGTAGTTATAGAAAACGTATGGGCGCCCAAAACTCAAATGAAAAAAAAAACGAAAGTAGTGTTGTTGTTCACTTTGAAAGGATTTCTGAAGAAAATACTCCTAGAAAAAGCTTCTGGGAGCCTCAATATCGATCCGATTGCATAGCTGGGTATTGAATTTCATGTTAATAAACGTCTGTTTTGTGATTGATCACAGGCTCTTTGCGCCGAAATTCACTAAATTCACTAAGAAAAATTGGACCCTCAATAATGAATTACGAAAAGGAACTGGGAGTTTGGGATCGGAACCTGCAAAAAATCCCTGGATACAGCCTTGCGGATACAGTTTGTGTGATTCCTGTACCGTATTTTATAGACTTCGTTTTCAGTGAGTGGTGTGCTGGGATTACAGCATGCAAGAAAGTGGTTGGTTGGTTGTTTGAAGTTTAACGTCGCACCTAACCTTATTGGTCACACGGCGACGATGACCCAAACAAACATACCCTAACAAAACCCTAACCCCAACAAAAACCCAACCAAAACTACAAAAAAAAATTTAATTTCGAATTTTGAAAATTAGACTCTACAGACACTGATTACAATGGATCCTCAGAGAGCCCAATCTGTTTGATACTTTAATTTACCTTCTGTGCCAGACAAACATGGTACAAACCATGCTGCCCTAAGCCGGAGGGCTGCACAAAAGTGTAGCTTTATCAGTGGCAATTTATGCATTGCACAAGTGTGATAACAAGTTAATGGCATAGAAACACAATGACCGACACAAACCCACCATTATCATTATGGGGGGCATAAGATCCAGATACGCAAACTGGTTCAAAATTGCCCAGATTCAGGCTAAAAATGGGCTCTCCTAATCACTTGTTTTAAATAATTTCCAAGGTACAGTAACATGCAAAAGCTTTTGGATAAATCAATGTACCAAAATTGAAGAAAAACAGGGGTTCGATACTGCCGGTTATTTCCTCTTGTACTTCTGAAATAAAATAATGTCACCAACCTGTTAGTTATTACTATAAAGGAATAAATTTGAGCTGATTCCGCATGTGTGTGTGAATACGAAGCTGCGCATCTGAAAACCCCTCGGCTCTGGGCGCCAGCCATTCATAATGTATTCAATTTAAAACAAGACTTCAGGAACACCAAGCAGTCAAGTAACAAATATACAGATTATGAAAAATTTTGCCATTAAAAATGGCCTCAAACGTTTCCGTCCAATCAGAGAAACCGGTATTCATTACATAAGTCTGTTTATGCATCGACGATGTATACCAAATTTTACATCGAACATTTGAAAATTATCTGAGATAGAGATCCCTAATGATTTCGCATAAATTAAAGATGGCCGCCCATCCTTCCCACCACTCAGAGAAACTGATGTGGTTATTCATTGCAAGTCTCTTGATACATAGATTCTGTATACCAAGTTTCATATAGAACACTGAAATGGTATCAAAGATAAACATCATTAAAGATTTTGCATAAATTAAAGATGGCCACCAAGGTTTCCGCCCAAGCAGAAAAACCAGAATTGTCTATTGATACATCGATGATGTATACCAAATTTTACATTGAGCACTTGAACCGTATCAGAGATATAGATCATTAATGATTTCACATAAATTAAAGATGGCCGCCCATCCTTCCCGCCACTCAGAGGAACCGATGTGGTTATTCATTGCAAGTCTCTTGATACATCGATGCTGGATACCAAGTTTCAAATAGAACACTGAAATGGTATCAAAGATATATATCATTGAAGATTTTGCATAAATTAAAGATGGCCGCCAAGGTTCCGCGCAATCAGAAACGCCAGAACTGTCATTTATCGTAAGTCTATTGATGCTTCGATGATATATACCAAATTTTACATCGAGCACTCGAACAGTATCAGAGATAGAGATCATTAATGATTTTGCATAAATTAAAGATGGCCGCCCATCCTTCCCGCCACTCAGAGGAACTGATGTGGCTATACATTGCAGATCTCTTGATACATCGATGCTGTATACCAAGTTTCGTATAGAACACTTGAATGGTATCAGAGATATATTTCATTGAAGATTTTGCATAAATTAAAGATGGCCGCCAAGGTTTTCACCGAATCAGGGAAACTGGTTTGGTCATTCCTTTGAAGTTTCTTGATGCATCGATGATCTATACCAAGTTTCACACTGAACAGAGAAATGGTACCTAAGATACACAAGATTAATGATTTCGCATAAATTAAATATGGCCGCCAAAGTTTCCAACCAATCAGGTCCAGATTCAATAGGGTTCTGGGTCATGAGCATATGGATGTGCAGTGCAAGTTTGGGGTGCCTAGGGTAAGTCGTTCTAAAGATATCTTGGTAACAAGAAAGCTGTGATGGTTTCGCATAAATTAAAGATGGCCGCCAAAGTTTCTAACCAATCAGGTCCAGATTCAATAGGGTTCTGGGTCACAAGCATACGGATGTGCACTGCAAGTTTGGTGTGCCTAGGGTAAGTCGTTCTGAAGATATCTTGGTAACGAGAAAGGTGTGACGGACAGACGGACAGACAGACGGACGGACGGACAGACGGACAGACGTACATGACGACGACAATACCCTTCGGCCAAATTTTGGCCGAGGGGTAAAAAACAATGTACACTGCATCTCATACATATCACATGAAGCTGAGAAGCTGTAGATAAGTAAAAGTCCAATAACATTTAGTGCCCCAGGGGTGGGGAAATCCTCCCGAGGGTAGTGCATAGGTTGAACAAGTGTAGCATCATGAAAGCTCCCAGATAAATGGGAATTGGGGGGGTCCATCCAATGATAATCTTGAATCTTGAATGGGCCAGGCTTTCTTGTATCAGGGAACCTTCAAAAGTTACAATGAAACATGTAACCAAGGGTTCCTGATGGGTATAGATAACAGTGCAAAAGCTAAGCCATCAATAAATAATAAAAAAAAATAATTAAAAATAATGAAATCATCATAGCCATCTGAAAATCTAATCATTTCATCAGTCAACATTCAGGAAGCTCTCACCAAAGTTTGGTCAGGCCCGACTTGATAGATCTGCAGATATTCAGCAGACAAGAACATGTTGATGGGTATAGATAACAGTGCAAAAGCTGAGCCATCAATAAATAATAAAAAAAATAATTAAAAATCATGAAATCATCATAGCCATCTGAAAATCTAATCATTTCATCAGTCAACATTCAGGAAGCTCTCACCAAAGTTTGGTCAGGCCCGACTTCATAGATCTGCAGATATTCAACGGACAAGAACATGTTGACGGACGGACGGACGGATGTACGTACATGGCAACGACAAGACCCCACAGCCCTATGGGCTGAGGGGTAAAAAGTAAAACTACAAATCATGTTGTGAATAAATTTTGTAACTTAACATAGGAATTAGTGGATTTTATTAGACAAGGGGCATAACTCTGCAAAATACTTTCTGACACGACTCATTTTCGATAGGCATCTAGTTCAGGTCAAGAGAAACAACTGTATCACGTTAGGATGTTGTATATGGAACGGTTCTGAAATTATCACAATAACAAATCATAAATGGATTTTTATTTGTAACAAGCTTAGTAGCTAGCAGGTCCTCCGCCAAGTAGCCTGTTTGAGAGCATACAGCATATACGCTTCCAATATCTCCTTAAATATAACTTGGAAAGTTGATTATGTGTATGTGGAAAGAGACGTTCATCTGGAATTGTTGAGACAATTTGAGGAGGTTTGGGAAGCAGTAATGGGTAGTGTAACACTGGAATGTAAGTCTGTAGTTGTATATGGATTTGTGGATTGTGAGGTTTATAAATCGATGAGTGGAATAGATCAAGATATTGCGTTCACAACACAGATGGGTACAATATGGGTGACTGAAATCCAAGATGGTCAATGGCAGCCATCTTGGATTACATACTACCTCAATGAAAATCAATACCAATCGCTGTCTAACTGATGTGAAGCACTGTCTCGAGTTTGAAGTTGATTGGTCAAATTGTTGTCAAGATATCACGTTCACAAGATCCGAGACGGATGGAATCCAATATCGTCAATGGCAGCCATCTTGGATTATGTACCTCAGTGGAAATCAATACCAATGGCCGTCTAATTGATGTGAAGCACATTCTCGAGTTTGAAGTCGATTGGTCGAACTGTTCTCGAGATATCGCGTTCACAGGATGTGGGATGGACAGAATCCAATATGGTCAATGGCAGCCATCTTGGATTATGTACTTCAGTGAAAACCAATACCAATGGCCGTCTAACTGATGTGAAAAACCTTCCCAAGTTTGAAGTCGATCGGTTGATTTGTTTTTGAGATATCGTGTTAACAAGATGTGGAACGGAGTGAATCCAATATGGTCCATGGCAGCCATCTTGGATTAAGTATCTCAGTGAAAATCAAAACCAATGGCCGTTTAACTGATGCGAAGCACATTCTCAAGTCTGAAGTGGATTGGTCAAACTGTTGTCGAGATACCGCGTTCACAAGATGTGGGATGGACAGAATCCAATATGGTCAATGGCAGCCATCTTGGATTACGTACCTCAGTGAAAATCAATACCAATGGCCGTCTAACTGATGTGAAGAACCTTCCCAAGTTTGAAGTCGATTGGTTGAATTGTTCTCGAGATATCGCGTTCACAAGATCTGGGACGGATGGAATCCAATATGGTCAATGGCAGCCATCTTGGATTACGTACCTCAGTGAAAATCAATACCAATGGCCGTCTGACTGATGTGAAGAACCTTCTCAAGCTTGCAGTTGATTGGTGGAATTGTTCTTGAGATATCGCGTTCACAAGATGTGGGACGAACAGAATCCAATATGGTCGATGGTGGCCATCTTGGATTACCAACTTCAGTGAAAATCAATACCAATGGCCGTCTAACAGATGTGAAGCACCTTCTCAAGTTTGAAGTCGATTGGTGAATTGTTCTTGAGATATCGCGTTCACAAGATGTGGGACGGACAGAATCCAATATGGTCGATGGCGGCCATCTTGGATTACGTACCACAGTGAAAATCAATACCAATGGCCGTCTAACTGATGTGAAGCACCTTCTCAAGTTAGAAGTCGATTGGTCGAATTGTTCTCAAGATATCGCGTTCACAAAATGTGGGACGGACGGAGGGACGGACGGAAGGACGGACGGCTAGCATTTCCAAGTCCTCCCACCACTACGTGGCGGAGGACAAAAAGGGGCATAACTCTGCAAAATATTGTCCGAGATGACTCATTTTCGATAGGCTTCTGATTTACGTGAAGATAAATAGATGTAACAAGTTTGGTTGCCATGCATGAAACGGTTCTGTAGATATCGCGGTAACGGACGGACGGACGGACGGACGTACGGACAGCCGTACATGATGACGACAATACCCTTGGCCGAGGGGTAAAAACTGTCAATGATCAATGATTTCCTGATTTTAGGCAACAGTGACCTTTGACCTCTGACCTCGACCTCAATTTTGGTATGCGACATATTGTCTCCACCTAGTGTATCCACTCGCGAAAAATTGCAACTGTGGATAGAAAACATTCATAGATATAGACCGGACACGAACACTTCAGTGATTTCTTGTTTTTTAGGCCAGTGACCTTTGACCTCTGACCTCGACCTTCATTTTGATAAGCGACACATCGTCTCCTCGTAGGGTATCCACTCACCAAAAATTAGAACTGTAGATAGAAAACTGTCCCAGATATAGACCGGACACGAGGGACGGACAGACGGACAGACAGACAGACAGACGGAAACCGCCATCACATAATACGTCCGCCTTTTGGCGGGCGTATAAAAAATCTAGCTGAAGGTTAATTCCGACGATTGGGTAAAACCTGGTTAGCACACACTGCACAGTTGCTGCAGTGATTACTAACCTTGATCACGGGGATATCCGCCTCCACCTGACGATCATATACACCAGGGTATATGTTATACTCTTCATACAGAACCTGTCCACAGCCCTCAATAACACATACAATGTAGAATACCAACTAACCTTCATCACGGGGATATCTGCCTCCACGGGCACCTGATCATTATATACACCAGGGTATCTGTTATACTCTTCATACAGAACCTGTCCACAGCCCTCAATAACACATACAATGTAGAATACCAACTACTAACCTTCATCACGGGGACATCCGCCTCCACCTGACCATTATATACACCAGGGTATCTGTTATACTCCTCATAGAATC